>NW_025554875.1:0-20183 GCF_020424385.1 Procambarus clarkii | reverse complement strand
CAAAGGGTAAGATCATCGACATAGAGAGCGGAGAAGACACCAGAAGGAAGAGAGGAAAGAAGACCATTGAGGGCAACCAGAAAAAGAGTAGTGCTCAGAACACTACCCTGGGGCACACCTTCGTATTGCTGAAAAGAGGGAGAGAGAGCGGTACCAAGGCGCACCCGGTAGGAACGACGAGAGAGGAAGCTGCGGAGAAAGAGAGGGAGATGACCACGAAGGCCAAAAGAATGGAGTTGAGATAGGATATGATAACGCCAAGTCGTGTCATAAGCCTTTTCTAGGTCAAAAAGGACGGCAACAACGGAGGTCTTCGCAGCAAAAGCAGTACGAATATAGACCTCCAAGTTCACCAGGACATCTGTCGTGCTGCGGCACTTGCGGAAACCAAATTGAGAAGGGGAGAGGAGGTGATGGTGTTCCAGGAACCACATCAGAGGAACGTTAACCATACGTTCAAAGAGTTTGCAGACACAACTTGTGAGAGCAATAGGGCGAAAGTCCTTAGGGGAAGTACCCAGAGACCCCGGTTTGCGAACAGGGAGGACAACGGCATCGAGCCAGTCCTCAGGGACTGACGACGACTCCCAGATCCGATTATACAGACTCAGTAAATACTGAGACGTGCTCGGAGGGAGATGGCGAAGCATCTCATAATGAATACCATCGGAGCCCGCCGCCGTAGAACCGCAGAGGGCCAGGGCAGAACGAAGTTCAAAGAGAGAGAAGGGATCATTATAGGAAGCTGAAGATGAGTGCAGAAATCTAAAGGACGAGACTCAAGGACAGGTTTACGAAGAAGGAAAGATTGGGGAAGATGAAGACCAGAGCTAACAGAAGAAAAGTGGGAACCCAGGTCGGAAGCGACCTGCAACGGGTCCGCCACAAGAGTATCATGGAGGTGAAGGACCGGAGAAACATCGGGAACGAACTTACCCGCTATCTTGCGGATACGCTTCCAGATCTGGGCCAGAGGGGTTTCGGACGTAATTGTTGAGACATAAGATGCCCAACATTCACGCTTAGCCGTACGGATGGCCCTACGGGCCACCGCACTCGCTTTCCGAAAGAAAAGAAAAGAATCGGTCGTCTGCCTACGGCGGTGCCTCTTCCAGGCTGCACGCTTACAGCGGACAGCCCGAGCACAGTCCGCATTCCACCAGGGAACGCACTTCCGTGGACCCCGAGAGGAAGAGCGAGGAATAGAGCGGAGGGCAGCGTTGAAGACAGTGTCATGAAAAAGGAGGAGAGCGCGAGAGAGGGGCAGAAGGGAGAGGTCAGAGAGAGTAGCACTGAGGGAAAATAGGGTCCAGTCCGCCTTAGCAAACTGCCACCTAGGGAAAGAGAGGGAAGGGCGAAAAGAGAAAAAGGAAACAAGGATGGGGAAATGATCACTTCCATGGAGGTCATCAAGAACCTGCCACGTGAAATCTAAGTAAAGAGAAGAAGAGCAGAGAGAAAGATCAAGACAAGAAAGGGACGAGCACCAAGCATTGGCTCCTGGAGACAGACACAAAGGGGCGAAAACCGCGAAATCAGAAGTTGGAGTTCGAGGAAATTGGCGTAATAACCTCGAACGTTCCATTGAAGAATGGACAACGACGAGAAGAGAAAGGACAAAAACAGAGAACAAGGAAGAAAAGGAAAGGCGAAAGAGCAACAGAGCACGTTAAAGAATATCAGGGTCGGGATCAGGGTCAGCAAAGTCAGGGTTAGGGGGCATGGGTAAACTGAGCAAAGACGGAGGGAAGGAAACGGGAGAACAGATCAGAGGTGGGCGGGCAGGGTCCGGAGGAGGAGGAGGAAGGGGAGGAGACAACGGAGAGGAGCCGGCAAGGACAGCAGCAGGAGGAGGGGGAGTAGAAAGAGGGGAGTGCACCCCAGCAAGAGCAGCAACCGAAAGGGAAGCAGGGGCCAAAGAAACCTCCATAGCAGGAACAGGGGGCGCAAGCACTGAAACGGGAGGGGAAGGAGCAACAGAGCCAGAAGGAGGAGCTGAGGAAGAAAGCGAAGCCTTCTTACCCGCCGGGGAAGAGGAAGGAGAGGAGCCAGGCTTACGCTTCTGACTTGAAGAGACCGGTGTCCCAGCAACTACGTACCGGGCAACGGATTCCAGTGTCTCAACAGGAGAAGCCGAACGAGAGCACACACGACGGCCGTTAGGAGAGCGATGGACATCCGCCCGCACCGACAGGCGGTGGGGAGAGCCGATAGATGGAGGAAGAGGATGGGAAGGAGGATCGGAGGGGGACGAGGAAGAAGACACAGAAGACACGACAGACCGGGTAGAAGGAAGGGGAACCCCAGACAGAGGACCAGGAGGAGGATCCTTCAGGAGAGAACCCAAAGGGACAGAGGAGGGGGCAGTGGGCGCATCAGGGTCCAAGGCCCGGAAACGGTTGTGAGTCTGAGGAAGGCGGGAAGGACGAGGAGAGGAAGAGCGCAACACGCGAGCATAAGAGATATTAGCATAAGGCGGGAGCCGGCGAACCTGGCGCCTCGCCTCAGGAAAAGATAAACGCTCCCGGTGCTTCAGGTTGAGGACGGCTGCCTCAAGCTTGTAATGGACACACGCACGGGAGAAGGTAGGATGGGCCTCACCGCAGTTGAGGCAACGAGCCTGGGGAGAAGTGCACTCCGACTTAGAGTGACCTTCGCCACCACACAAATGACAGAGAGAGACAGTCCAGGAGCAGCGGAGGGCACCATGCCCAAACCTCCAGCACTTGTTGCAGAGCCGAGGAGAAGGAATGTACTCCTGGACAGAGCACCTGGCACCAGCAAGAATGACAGAGGGTGGAAGGGTCCTACCATCAAAGGTAATCTTCACAACCCGGAGGGGTTGACGGCGACCACCACGAGGGGGACGAGTAAACGTGTCCACCTGGAGAATAGAATGGCCCTGGGCAGCGAGTATATGTCGAATATCGTCGTGGCAGTCGCGCAGGTCCCGAACACCGGTTGCAACATGGGGCGGGAGCAAAATAGTGCCAACACTGGCATTCAACTGAGCGTTCTTCGAGACCCGAACGGGGGTCTCGCCAAGGCAGGATAAGGCAGCCAAGCGGGAAGCAGCATCCTGAGAAGGAGCAGCAACGACACGTGTACCGAGACGAGTGGGGTTGAAAGTAATGGAGGCATCCACGTAATCAATGAGATGTCGATGAAGGGAGAAATCGTCAGGAGGCGCAGAATCAAGAGGGAGGAGATCAAAATATTTGGCCCACGAAGCGGGACCAAACAAGGCTTGATAGGTAGCAGAACTGGAAGGAATCGAGCGAGGGCGGCCGTGACGAGGACGGCGGTGAGAACCCCCAGAGAGAGAGGGGTTAAAAGGCGCAGTAGTTACAACTAGAGAAGGAGCCGCGCCAGGGGACGAGGTAGTCACCACTAGGGGCTTGGGGCTCGACCCAACCACAGAGGAGGGAGGGGAGCCAGAGGAAGGAGTCAGAGAGGCCAAAGGAGGAGCAAGGTCGGGGCCCAATGCAGCGGAGGCTACAGAGCCCGGTCTTCCAATACGGACCGACTCGGGGGCTTGGTCGCCCACCCCACGAGCCTGAGAAGGTAAGCCAGAAGCAGCCGAAACAGGGGTTATCATCTTGACGAAAAGAAGAATTCACTAACGAATGTGCCCCCACACCCACCATGGAGCCACAATTAGAGGCAGGACACCCAACAAAAAGCTATCGCCGATCTTGTCGGGGCCTCCTAGGGGTGCGTCGTGAGTATACGCCCCACAAACGCCACCTTAAGAAACCGACAGTCCGTCGAGATCGGGTTCAGTGACGAAGTGGGGATTGACAATAAAAGGTTCCCCTCGCTCTCGACGTCGGGTGCTGCAGTTCTACGGGTGCATGAGTATGCCTCCTCAAGCACCCGGGCGTCAAAATAGAAGAAGTCCATGGAAGAACCAGAACGAGCAAAAGGTCGGCAGGAAACGGCAAGCAGATAGGAGAAGAGGGGGGAGATTAAGATTCTGTTGGCTATTACTTATATATTATTAGTACGTGAAGTGAAAGAGCTTTCGAATTCTAATAGAGGTCGCCAGCTAAGCACTGAGAAGTTTGCACACGATCTATTGAGTCAAGTGTAAAAGCTCGTCCTCGTAAACAAAGGCTAAAGTACATTCCATACACCTGCTAACCCCCTGCCCCCGAAGGTTTATGAATGAAAAACCTGTTTTTAAATGTCTCGCCTTGAGGTGTTTTCGGGGCTTAGCATCACCGCGGCCCGGTCATCGACCAGGCCTCCTGGTGGCTGGACTCGTCAACCAGCCCCTTGGACGCGGCTGCTCGCAGTCTTGACGTACGAATCACAGCTTGGTTGATCTGGTATCACAACCTGGTTGATCAGATAGGTCACAACTGATGACGTTCAAACATATCTTTAACACTGATTCGTTGACGACTTTTGTTTGAACCACAATGCTGTAAATGCTTCACCCACGTACTACAAATACAAATAATCGCCAACATAATAAACACCTAACCTAACCAATGCCTAAATATGTACCGTATACTAATTGTATAACAATATTTTTTATGTATTTCTTATTATATACTGCTTATCACATAGACCAACCAGGTTGTAACACTTGCACCAGAGAATCTTCTAAGGAACCAAATCTTTTGTATGGGACTATACCTCATTTTGTTGTACCAATATCTCTTCTCCGTTGTACCCATAGTCGTTGTCTCTTGTGTAGCTCTCGTATCTCTAATTCCTTTTTTCGTAGTGAGTCTTCAAAAATGTAATGGCCCTCTGAGGCCAATGTTACAATTGGCGGTCATTCCATGGGTTGTCAAACATTATTGAATCAGTTGACCTGGTTCCTATTCTGGGGGGAGAACCACAGCCTTCTCTGGGGGAGGGGGTGGCCCCTGTTACCAAGTACCCGCAGGACATTACATGGTCTGTTACAGCTATAGCTGCTTTGTAGTGTAACTGGTCCTGGTGACCAGGCGTCTCCTCTTCTTAGCCTCTTTGTCTGTGCCTATCGTTGTCTCCAGCTTGTTTGCCATATGCATTATTTCTGTTCAATCGACAGAATCTTTTATTCAATCTTTTATTCTTTCAATCGACAGAAATATAATTTTTCTGCCGTGTTCTGGGTGCCTGCTGTAGGAATCATAGTCCTGTGTACTCTTTGAAATCCTTAGTCAAAGTCCACAATTCATCTAGGTCTGCTCAGAGTACTAGTTCCATCATTATCACATACAAACAAGGATAGAACAGACTTCCTGGTTTCATGTTTTCTCTCAGTTGATGCTATTGATGAGTTCTGTCAGTAGTGCTTGCTGCACAATCCTGGCTGTGAAAGAAAAATCCATAATTTGGTCTAGTTTCGCTTTGCCTAATTATCTAGTGACCTAATAGACGAATAGCAGACAAATGCGTAAACGAATGTGACGGGAAACGTTGGTGGTCGTGCAGTCTCTAATACCAGTCACAAAATATTAAAAAAAAAAATAAACTGCAAAGGTGTCTTCACAGTTAGGTAAACTGTAGGATAAAGCAGAGGGAAAAAAAAACATTTAAAAAATAATTTACTTTAATTTATTTTTAAACAAATTACAAAAATATCCAGGCTTGGCTCTAATACAAAGTGTGCAAAACAGGATGAACAATCAAATTTACGTTACGTTAAGGTGCAAAATATGGTGCAGAATACTATGGGCTAGACTGACTAAATCCGTTACCACACAATGTTAACAGGTCTACTCAGTTGAGCACACAGGAGTAATCTAACTCATGTTGAGCAAGAACGCCCAATTTATACAGAATATCAGCCGGGCAGATGGCGCTGGTGACTTCTTTAACTATTAACCGGCTGTTAAACTGCTTGTTTCGGAAGGCGTGGTCTCCCAGCAACCCAGGTGCAAGGTGGGGTGAGGGTCGATGGGGTAGGTAGACTGGTGGTATTGTCTAGACGTCTGGAAGTAGTAGTTGTTCTTGGCTGCAGTTCTTGATTAAATAGACATGAATGAGTAGAATAGGTGATAATGGAGTAGGCCGAATCTGTTCCTAGAGATTTTACCGTGACAAATGACAATTCCATAAAGTAATGTCAAGGTTTCATGGTGTCGTGGACTAGTAACAAGGAAGGTTAGACCTGCCTTAGTGTGAGTGAACCCTTCAGACCTGGGTGCACAAAACTAACCCTCTACGTTCTCTACCTATGATTGGAACAACTGAGTGCCACCGATGACTTGCATAGTCTCCTCTGGTGATCTGGGCGTGCAACAACTCTTGCAATATCCTTAGCCAGCCCAGCCAGAGTCCAGCCCATAGATACCCAGCAAGGCAGACCTTGGTCCCAGACCAGAGAATACAGGAGTGCACGGATGGATGTGCACTCCTGTAGATTCCACGCTGATATACATCTGGTCATACTCACTCACTCAACTTAACACAAGTGAAAATCCTTTCTCTCATACCAGGACAAACTTGTGCCACCTCCTTGCTCTTCTGGGTGATGTAATCAATAATGTCTGTGCAGTCTTACTTTTTGAGCTTTGCTACCTGTGTTTATATTATAAATTTTGTTTCCTTGTAATTTCAATTTAGATATTGCAGGCTTTGGCTTTCTGGTCCCTTCCCTGAGCAAATTATCCCTTCTTTCACCATATATTTAAACGTAAAGACAGTGTTCACTCATTCCCATGGGTCTTCGAACTTTATTTCCCATGCATGTGAATCGTTCAGTGAATTCGAGGTAAAGTCAAGCTGGTTAATCATTACGTGTTGATTACATGTTGGATTAAAACGTTTGTCATGTCCAATAGTTTAGCTCGCTCGCTGTGCCACCATATGGTTCTTGTATCTTTCAATGGGTGGAGTCCCTATGATTGGAAGTCGGAATCGATTTTTAACAGGCGACAGTCTGCCCTTTCAGTTATGGTAGGAACTGCAATGGTTGTCATTTAATGGGGGGTATATATCACAGCTACTGTCTTTGGTCCTGCCATCGTCATGGTGACTGTTATGTAGTCTTTGAACTCCTCGCAGCCTGGGATATCAATCTCCTGAAACCCTAATCCTTTATCAGCAGGGCCGCGACTCCTCCCCTTCCTTCCCTCTGTAGTGTGAGGTGTAATGTTGGCGCGAGTACACAGCCTTGTGGCACTCCAGCATTAGGGTCCAAATAGTCAGTGTATTGTTGGAGGAATCTTTTATTTTGTAGTTGTCAAAGAAGTATTTTATCGGACGTGGAAGGTCATTCATATTTTACATCTAGTAGTAAAGCCAGTGTGTCGATGGCTTTTTCAGTCAGTCAAGTGTTATGATATATTGTGTGGTAAATGTGCAGCTTCTCAGTATGTTAATGTCTTATGCAGGTCGGTTTGGCCTGACTCGGATTTTCAGTAGCGTCGCCCAGTCTTGGGAACGTTTTGTGCTGCCCATATACATAGGTTTCTGATCTAAATAAATCACAGGTTTATATGCTGGTGTTTTCAGACCGTTGGGAGTCGGTAATTTCTCTTTTACCAGTGTTAAACAATATAGTCTTGACAAGAGATGGACACCTAGGTCTAATTCAACTTCTCCTTGTTACACGCAAATTTGGCTACAGTCAGTCATTATGGTGGGTTATATTTGTGAGATGGTATCCATACATGAGATTCTGAACCCTTTATTCTGCGACTATTTATAAGTGCAATTATGAAGCTCTTACTGTCGATCATGCTGGAAAAGTTTTGAAGAGCAGACTTTGAAACACAATTGTCACCACCTCCTGTGACTTTATATATACTGAGAGCTAGTTGTAGTGCAGCAGCAGTTTGTACAGAGGTCAGCCAGTTGTTTAACCTGGCACTTACTGTGTGGAAGTATTGTTCCTGTACCTGCATACTGCTGCAGTCCGTCCTGTAGATGATTGGACTGGGTCATCGGTGTAGACAGTACTCATGGGATCTTGAAAGTTATGACGAGAGGCAATTATTTAGTGTGACAACTTTGGAAAGAGCAGATTCTCATTATCTTTCTTAGTGGCAAGTGTATATGGTACTTGAATTGTGGGAACAGATGAAGAGGAATATCAGTTGCAGGTATATTGCATTTAAAAGGAATGTTCAGTTTGATTAGATTGTTGGGATTTTACTCGGTCATTTATCATACAAGGAGTGAGTTGGTATGTTGCACCACTTAATACGGTGTTAACGGTACAGAATACTTTGTCGCCGAGCAAGGCTGGAGATGTAGGGTCTCATGACTTTAAGGGAAAAGGTTGAGTTGACTTGTATGATTCTCTAGTATAGTTGGAAGCTTCAGTTCTTCCCTCAAGTTAATGATTCATGTGCATCTTGGGGTACCAAGAATTACCCTCATGGCTTCATTATGTATTACTTCCAATTTGTTCAAACAGGCGAGGAAGATAAATGCAATCAACTAACAAGTGTTGAATAGTCTACCATATTTAACATTAATACCAATTTTCTTACCAGAAAGTATTTTCAGTGATTTGTCTTTTAACCTAAGTTGAAGGTCGTTTACATTGTCACTGATACCTACTCAAAGATATTTGTGCTGCCTATATTTGTTTTGGTTGTTGACTTTGAAAGCTTGAGGGACATTGATTCATTTTAGGGAAAAGAGCGATGGATTAAATTATATACAAAACTGAATTCGATGCTTTTAGCAGCGAGTGAATCGCGTAGAGCTTGCAGTCACGTTTGGGTATTCGAAACAATACAAATGTCAGACATAACAGATGACAGCTTCATCAGCTAGTGTGGGATTATCAGTTTATTTGGTGTTTTAGCACATTGAACAATGATGGGCTAAGCACGCCTCCTTGCGACGAACTCGACTCAAATGGTGCAGAAAGTTTACTTATGAGCCCCCTTGAAAGAACTGAGGCAGTTGTGATACAAGGGTACCCCTTGAGGTATGTCAAGTATAACATTATCTCCAAAAGAGGTTAATTGTTCTAAGATTAATTCCCCTTTTTGATGAATCAAAAGCAGTTTGGAGGTCAATAAATGTCGCCCGAGAACATGGTCCCTGTCAAATAAAATATTCAGTAAAGCAAGTCTGAATGCTTCTTTCAGGAAGTAAACCATACAGGTTAGTAGCAAGTTGGAATCTAATTTGAATCATTAGCCTGTCGTGTATAATGTTTTCAAGAACTTTAAACTTACAGGATGTCAGAGATGGGTCTGAAGGCTCCAAGAAATCACATTGTGATGTATCAATGAGAAAATTAGGTGCTTGTGAGCAGGATTCGAATCTCGGCTCTGGGTAATCAAAGACAGGATAATCAGGGTGAAAGAAACGCTACCCATTTGTTTCCGCCTCCGGCGGGGATTGAACTCGGAACCTTAAGACTAGGAATAATAAAAGCTGTCCACTCAGCCGTCAGGTCCCTTTGCAGCAATTAGGCAAATAAGGATTCACAGAGGAAAAAAACATTTTTCAAGGTCGCTTCAAGGAACATTTAAAGTAGATTGTGTGAAGCCATTAAGGTTTAGAGTGAGGAGATAAGCATTACCAGGTTAGTGTCAGCATGAAGGAAGGTTTAGGGGGTGTGAGATACAATACCTGTTAGCAATGATTACTTCCCGTACAAGAGTAACACCCAGTCGTGACTGTCTGCCCTTCCGTTCGTCGGCTGACTGTGGTGACTGTCTGCCCTTCCGTTCGTCGGCTGACTGTGGTGACTGTCTGCCCTTCCGTTCGTCGGCTGACTGTGGTGACTGTCTGCCCTTCCGTTCGTCGGCTGACTGTCCCGACTGTCTGCCCTTCCGTTCGTCGGCTGGCTGTCCCGACTGTCTGCCCTGCCGTTCGTCGGCTGGCTGTCCCGACTGTCTGCCCTTCCGTTCGTCGGCCGACTGTGGTGACTGTCTGCCCTTCCGTTCGTCGGCCGACTGTGGTGACTGTCTGCCCTTCCGTTCGTCGGCCGACTGTGGTGACTGTCTGCCCTTCCGTTCGTCGGCCGACTGTGGTGACTGTCTGCCCTTCCGTTCGTCGGCCGACAGTCCCGACTGTCTGCCCTTCCGTTCGTCGGCCGACAGTCCCGACTGTCTGCCCTTCCGTTCGTCGGCTGACAGTCCCGACTGTCTGCCCTTCCGTTCGTCGGCTGACAGTCCCGACTGTCTGAACCGCCTCCTCCCACTACACATTTAACGTGTAAATAATGTCGATGCATCACTAACTGTCCTGACCTAACCTAAATAGTCTTATTGTGTACAGGAACGAAGTGTGTGATATAAACACCATCATCCCTCGGTGCCCCCTCTTAAAGCTCATTGATCTAACAGTATTGTTATTCCACCATTCATCTACCAGTGATCCATCGTCCTATTAATGCACCATTCATCTACCAGTGATCCATCGTCCTGTTAATCCACCAATCATCTACCAGTGAACCATCGTCCTGTTAATCCACCAATCATCTACCAGTGATCCATCGTCCTATTAATGCACCATTCATCTACCAGTGAACCATCGTCCTGTTAATCCACCATTCATCTACCAGTGATCCATCGTCCTATTAATGCACCATTCATCTACCAGTGATCCATCGTCCTGTTTATTCACCATTCATCTACCAGTGAACCATCTCCTTGTTAATCCACCATTCATCTAACGGGTCACACCATTGTCCACCGCCTACCAGCTCCTCTAACACTGACCTATAGTGATAGCCCCAATGTTTATTTTTTAATTAGTTGAGAATCTTGCAATAACGAACCAACCCAACCTAACCTGCAAGGTTGTGTTGGATCGTTAATCAACCTAACATAACTGTGACGTGTTCGTCATCCAGTGTATTAAGCATAATGCAATATGCTGCGATTGATCTGTATATCAGAGGCACATAACAATACAACTGGATGGGTACTCAACCCTCTCGAGGGAAATCTTTCCTTATCCCTTTGACCTGCCTCACCAATATGGCTACTCTCTCCCCAAATTTCAAAGATTTAGACACGTTCCAATCAAGATAATTGTTCTTTGTTATGCATAGTTGATACATTAAATAATCTCTACAAAGTGTTGAAAAGTGAGTTGTTAAATAAGATATTTCCGCTATACTTACCCACTCACCTGAGGACACCTCGCCCAGTGCTGGACACGCCAGGGATGGTCAGGTAATCTTCGTCTCCAAGACTCGGCCTTCACCTGTTCTGGCACTGACAGGCTAATGGCTGTGGACATGGACACGTCAGTGGAAGACAATTCAACACACAAATAATAAGTTCGTGAAAATCAAATCCACATCCAGGTGACCTTATTTACACAAGATGGTGGCTGTGACCACACCTAGGTGACCTTATTTGCACAAGATGGTGGCTGTGACCACACCCAGGTGACCTTATTTACACAAGATGGTGGCTGTGACCACAGATGGGTGACCACTGTGGTCAAGCACTTACAGCTGCTTGAGGTTCAGGAACCACCAGGAGGATGATGGTAACGTTTATACCTGTAGTACTGAGGCGTGAAGCTGCTAGAGATTGTTGGTAGTGTACACAGTAGGGGACATGTGTACCTGTAGTACTGGGACGTGAAGCTGCTAGAGATTGTTGGTGGTGTACACAGTGGTGGACATGTGTACCTGTAGTACTGAGGCGTGAAGCTGCAAGAGATTGTTGGTAGTGTACACAGTGGTGGACATGTGTACCTGTAGTACTGGGACGTGAAGCTGCTAGAGATTGTTGGTGGTGTACACAGTGGTGGACATGTGTACCTGTAGTACTGAGGCGTGAAGCTGCAAGAGATTGTTGGTAGTGTACACAGTAGGGGACATGTGTACCTGTAGTACTGGGACGTGAAGCTGCTAGAGATTGTTGGTGGTGTACACAGTGGTGGACATGTGTACCTGTAGTACTGGGCGTGAAGCTGCTAGAGATTGTTGGTGGTGTACACAGTGGTGGACATGTGTACCTGTAGTACTGGGACGTGAAGCTGCTAGAGATTGTTGGTGGTGTACACAGTGGTGGACATGTGTACCTGTAGTACTGAGGCGTGAAGCTGCTAGAGATTGTTGGTGGTGTACACAGTGGTGGACATGTGTACCTGTAGTACTGGGGCGTGAAGCTGCTAGAGATTGTTGGTGGTGTACACAGTGGTGGACATGTGTACCTGTAGTACTGAGACGTGAAGCTGCTAGAGATTGTTGGTGGTGTACACAGTGGTGGACATGTGTACCTGTAGTACTGAGGCGTGAAGCTGCTAGAGATTTTTGGTGGTGTACACAGTGAAGCTGCAAGAGATTGTTGGTGGTGTACACAGTGGTGGACATGTGTACCTGTAGTACTGAGGCGTGAAGCTGCTAGAGATTGTTGGTGGTGTACACAGTGGTGGACATGTGTACCTGTAGTACTGAGACGTGAAGCTGCTAGAGATTGTTGGTGGTGTACACAGTGGGGGACATGTGTACCTGTAGTACTGAGGCGTGAAGCTGCTAGAGATTGTTGGTGGTGTACACAGTGGGGGACATGTGTACCTGTAGTACTGAGGCGTGAAGCTGCAAGAGATTGTTGGTGGTGTACACAGTGGTGGACATGTGTACCTGTAGTACTGAGGCGTGAAGCTGCAAGAGATTGTTGGTGGTGTACACAGTGGTGGACATGTGTACCTGTAGTACTGGAGCGTGAAGCTGCAAGAGATTGTTGGTAGTGTACACAGTGGGGGACATGTGTAAGAATGTTACTTGGCTGCCCTCGCTACTCTTCTCTTGAGGTTATCTTGAGATGATTTTGGGGCTTAGCGTCCCCGCGGCCCGGTCCTCGACCAGGCCTCCTTTTTGTTACACACACCCATGAAGCAGCCCGTAGCAGCTGTCTTCCTCCCAGGTACCTATTTACTGCTAGGTAACAGGGGACATCAGAGTGAAAAACTTTTTGCCCATATGTCTCCGCCGCCCCGGGGATCGAACCCGGAACCTCAGGACTACGAATCCGAAGCGCTGTCCACTCAGCTGTCAGGCGCCCACTCGTCTGTCGTCTGATACAGGTTGTTACTGTACACACACTTCCAAAATGCTAAGTTGTCTTGGATCTGACATGCTGCGACAAAACAGCCAGGAACTTGTCTCCACTATTGCGGGATACCTTCTGACCCTCCTTGGTGCTCTCAAATAGGCACTGTGCCACTGGATCATTAGCCAAATTATTCTCATCCACACGAATAAATAAAGGATGTTCTGTAAAAGGATGAACCATCCACTCATTAAGGTCCTTCACATCCGTCACAGTGTACACAAGGCCCCCGTTCACGCAGAACGTACCCATATACTGCCAGAAGTGATGCATTGATAATTCTCCATTTGTACTTGGCTCTTTTGAAGTGTGGATGACGAAACAGGAACATTTTGCTTAAATGGCCTTTCTCAAAGAAATTTGGAAGGTACTTCATTGCATTAGTACGAATACAAGCTACATTTTGATATCCGCCAGGCACATCCTTCTTATCATCTCTCAAGCCATGAATGCGGTCAACAACAAAGTCTGGCACCTTCACCCGTATTTCCATGCCTAACATAAGCGTGTCAGGAAAAATCTGGGCAAGGACAACCAACACTCCTCCATAGCCATATCCAATGTCAGCAAATTCCACCTTCTTGGTACTGTCTGCAGACAAGTACTTGGGGAAAGTATGGACTCAGGTCCATTGTAATTCCAATTCCAGTCCGGTAATTGGGTTGAAGTGAGCACACAGTCGATAATTTTTCTTCTGTGGTGATTTAGGCATTTTTAGTGAATTACTGGAGAGCTTGGCAAGGGAGAATAGGTTGTCTCTGGAGGCCTTTTTCTCTCCATTATTTGAGCAGTGTTGTTGGTTGTGGGGCGAAGAGCACACGTGGCCATGTGAGCACCGAGCACCGTAGTCCCGCTCACCACTCACAACACTCAAACCCAACACGACGGCTGCAGTTGCTCATCACATAGCGCTCATGTGAAGGAATGCTCATCACATAGCGCTCATGTCAAGGAATGTTCATCACCTGGCGGTGTTAGCATGAGCAGGAACCTCTTGAGCTCTCAGAGGTTATGACGACGGGGTCGTCTGCTGGATGAGGTCTTCTTGTAGACAATCACTACATAGCACCTGTTGGACTTAATGTTCTTGTATTAAATGTTCTCAGACGAAACATTTTGGGTTCGCAGCAATCTCCAGTGATACGAGGAAGTGAACTTGCACAGCTGTTGATGTAACATGTTGACTGCATGTGTGTCGGGCCTCCCGGAGTGCGTGGGTCCCGGAGTGCGTGCCGCCGGAAGTGCGTGATGTTCTAGAATCTTTAATAATTGGGAGGGATCATGGATGTTTGGTATGTGTCAAGGCCAAGACGCTAATAAAAGTATACCATAACTTGGTCTATCCATTAAGAATTGAGTGCAGCTATAATACAAATTACGAGTAGTGAAGCATCAGGCGAGAGATAGAGGTAACTAAGAACTATAGGCTGTGGCTAAAGCTCATAATGACCTACATTACTAGGATGAGCCTATCACAAGCCGTGAGACTCGCCACTGGTACAGCAGAGGACACACACGGGTTTGTTCTATGGAAAACTTCAGACTTTGAGCAGTTATGAGATCAAATCCTCGCTGTTTTGTGAGGAACAACCAATTAGTACCCAAACTCTGATCATATCTTGTTTGGAAGGAACGTTGAAGATTTCGTCTGCAATTCTTTTATAAATACAGTTGTTGACTATTTGCTGTTTGCACCTTATGCAGGAGACCCACAGTTACCACAGTGGTCTGGTAGCTCAGCTCCCATGACCTATTATTTTGTGTGAGGGCATTACCACTGACCAGGTCACTTAGTCATACCCTGAAGGGCGAGGCAATACCCTGTGGGTAGTGCCACAAAGGGGCATTTTACAAGGTGCACTGAGCTTGCCTGTGAAAGGTAGACCAAACAGCTCAATTAGGTGTTAGGTATCCCTGATTACAATGTTAAAATCACTTTAGACCTCCATTGGAGTGAAATGAATTTCTCCAGACCTACGAGTGACTTTGAGATTAGGGTGGGCAGTGAATCTGTCCTCACTATGGGGAAACGACATGGAGAAGTTCAGGAGAAAGGGGAAATGGAAGCCTTTTCCTGGTAACGAGGGACAGTGCACCGAGGTACAGCAAGTAGAGAAGGAAACTGCTATCAAGGCTACACAAAGTATTTCTACCAGCAAGACACCAGATATAATGAACCTAGAGAGGATAACACCAGTCATACACCATCCACTGTCAGACTCGGCACATTTTCCCAAATTCAAGATAATGCACAGTTAACTTTTCTATAACATGTGGAGTAGTAACGGCAATGGAAGAGGCAACCAAAGCTCAAAATTCCCATCTCAGTCAACCTAAAAGGATAAATTATAATGACACAACCAGACCAAAAGACTGCAATTTATCTAGAAATGGTAATATTCCTGCAAGGAAAATCTGTGTGCTTGCTCAAGCTGGACCCTTCAGAAAGACGCGCACGAGTCGTGCTGTTGGGATACCCAGTCGACGTAACACTAGATCCAATACTAAAACACAAGCAAATCTGGAATGCAGAATGATGGCTCACAAAAATATACAAAAGCAGCTACACGTCAGGTTCTTGTGACCGTCATGGGATATGTGCCAGAAACATTCGGTCATGGAAGTTGGAGAATGTACAGAGACCATACGTCTCGGAACCCCTGCGCGGCTTCAGATGTCAGAAATACGGCCTACATCAAACACGCTGCACCGAGGAGGAGAGATGTGGAGTGTACAGCCTGAGGCATCCAACCAAAGACATTATAGCAAAGCACAAGGCAACCCAGACCACAGCAGCCAAATGTCCAAGTTATGGTGGCAAACATCGTGTATGGAGGACAACCTGAGCCACACGGAAAGAAAAGGTACAGACGGCTGAGGTCAGGATAATCAGACCAGCACAACATACACAAACACCAACGTCTGGAACACTCGTGCACAGCCACGACAGAAACGCGTACTCGGAACACATGACTCAATCATGACTCCCGACTCAATCAACTCCAAATAGGATAATAAACAAACACTGCAGAAATACATGGTAAAAAAATACAATTAGCAGGCGATGATTCACAATAACGGGAATGAAGTATTTTGACCAATCCATACACTAGAAAATGAAGGGACGACGACACTCAGGTCTGTTTTGGACCATTCTCAAGTCGATTGTTAAGACAATCGACTTGAGAATGATCCAAAACGGACCGAAACGTCGTCGTTCCTTCATTTTCTAGTGTGGATTGGTCAAAATACGCTTACTTTGAGTCAACACAAGATTTACAGTTTTACAGAGGTCCAGCTGAGAAACATTGTGAAGATCATGGCTAAAGACCATTATTAAGTGCTTACAGATAACGCAGACTCTACCAACAAGACTCGATAAATCACGTGTAATAATAGACACGGTCGTGCATTAGACCACAGTTACATAAGGAACAGTATGAGAAAAGACGGAGCACAAGAGGACAAATACGACATGGACAAACTACCAATAAGAGTCTGGTAGTAAAGACATCAGACCATAACGATCCACAAAAGCAGCTGCAGGAAGCAGTAGCCACTCAGAATCAATGATATCTTGTAATTCAAGAGAGACAGACATGAACAATCGATGCAGTTTGATATGTAGCAACAACGAAATACTGGATGGCAGAGATGCATTCAGACAACACCAGAAACCGGCATAATCAATGCAGAATCAATTTCTGTTGGTGTTACCTGTCTTAGTAGAACTTATCTATGGAATCGACTTCCATATTCTCCCCTTCGCTAGTAGACATTGCGAATCGGACTGCATTGATTATATAATAATTATAATTATTTTGTAGACATTGACTCTTAGGCACAGGCGCACATGCTTTAGTAAAGCTGTAAGGCAAAGTGCGAGGCAACACTTGTATGAGTGGAACTCTTCGAGGAGTCCTCCTCAGCCCTTGGCCTTTTGCCATCCTAACTTTCGCCTTAGTCATGAGAAACCCTGCATCTCCTGCATTACTCTGACATTATTCAGTGTTAACACCCTAATGACTGGTGCCAACTTACAGACTCACGCCTTTTGTGATTAATGGCTGAGCATAAATGCCTACAATCTCATCAAACTCGACATTCCTTTTACATTCAATCTACTTGTCTCCGATATTCCTCTTCATCTGTACCTCACCATTCTGGTGTCATACACACCAGTCACCAAGAAGGGTAATGCGAAACTTGCTCTTCTCAAAAAAGTTACACTTGAAACAATTGCCTCCTTCATAAAAAACTTAAGATCTCACGAGCACTGTCTACCCCGACGGTACTGTCCAATCTTCTACTGGACGGATTGCCGCAGCATAAATCTTTTATAGAAATAACACATGCACACAGACTGTCGGTGTCCGGTTAAACAACTGGCTGTACTCCACACAAGCAGAACTAGCAGCACTTGAACTAGCTACCAGTACATTAAAAAACATAGGAGGAAGAAAAATATTTAGTGATTCAAAGTCTGGTCTTCCAGCAATCAAAAACTTTTGGAAGGTCGACGGCAAGAGCCTCATACTACCACTTTTAAATGACCTAATCGCTGCACAGAGTAAAGGGTTTCGAATCTACTTTGCATGGATACCATCACACAAATATAAGCCATCATAATGCTCACATAAATATAAGCCATCATAATGACATGGCAGCCAAAATAGCGTGTAACAAAGATGAAGTTAAATTAGACCTGGGTATCCCCATCTCTGCTGTCAAAACTATATTGTTCCAAACACTCGGGTCTGATAGGAGAGAAATTACTCCCAACAACCTGAAAGCACCAGTATAAAAAGTTATTTGTTCAGATCTGAAACTGAAACCTATGCTTATGGGCAGTAATAAACATCCACCAGACTGTGCGACACAGTGGTTGCCAGGATCAGGTTGGGTTGGTTAACTGTGGCAGGTGGCTACAGGTGACAGATCTCCCAATCCTGAGCACTCCAGATGCAAACTGTGAGTAGGAACTGGGGGTATGATCTTGCACACATCACCGAATGCCCCGTTATCAGACCATTCAGATCCTTTGGCATGAGGTACCTGGAGATTTGCAATAACTTTATTCACACTCGTGTTCTTGAGGATATCCTAATAATGCACCCAAAATTTGCCAGTGCAGGCTACTGCACATGTGGCCCCAAATGACTAGCCATCCTGTGTGATGGGGATTTAACCATCACGTAGCTAATTTTTGACACACTGTACTCTTCCTTCATATTGTCTACAATAGCTGCACAAATGCAGATGTACCTAAATATGTTAATAATGATAAAAAGTTACCATGGCATTTGCAGGAGTTAAATTAGAAAGCTATGCTGATACAGCATTAGTCGCCAAAGGTCCTTCACTCGCGAATAAAGCACAAGTAGCACTAGATAAAGTAACGGCCGAATGCAGCATTTTAGGGCTAAACATATCTGCACAGAAACCTAAGGCAATGAAACAAGGTGACAACACTCCAGACAGGCACCTACGCATTCCCGACATTAACCTTCAGTGGGTTACACAACTCTGGTATCTTCGGGGGATTAATTCTAAAATGACATTCAGCCAGTAAATTCAATATCAGAAGGCGTAATTGCGACTGAGCAATTATCACATGGTACATGGCGACTGAGCATTATCACCTTCCTTCCTTCCCCTCACGATCCCTCCCTCCCTCCCTCCCTCCTTCCTTCCTTCCTTCCCCTCACGATCCCTCCCTCCCTCCCTCCTTCCTTCCTTCCTTCCCCTCACGATCCCTCCCTCCCTCCCTCCCTCCCTCCTTCCTTCCTTCCCCTCAATATCCCTCCCTCCCTCCCTCCCTCCCTCCCTCCCTCCCTCCCTCCCTCCCTCCCTCCCTCCCTCCCTCCCTCCCTCCCTCCCTCCTTCCTTCCTTCCCCTCACGATCCCTCCCTCCCTCCTTTCTTCCTTCCCCTCACGATCCCTCCCTCCCTCCCACCCTCCCTCCCTCCCTCCTTCCTTCCTTCCCCTCACGATCCCTCCCTCCCTCCCTCCTTCCTTCCTTCCCCTCACGATCCCTCCCTCCCTCCCTCCCTCCCTCCCTCCCTCCCTCCTTCCTTCCTTCCCCTCACGATCCCTCCCTCCCTCCCTCCCTCCCTCCCTCCCTCCTTCCTTCCTTCCCCTCACGATCCCTCCCTCCCTCCCTCCCTCCCTCCTTCCTTCCTTCCCCTCACGATCCATCCCTCCCTTTCCTTCCTTCCCCTCACGATCCCTCCCTCCCTCCCTCCCTCCCTCCCTCCCTCCCTCCCTCCCTCCCTTCCTCCCACCCTCCTTCCTTCCTTCCCCTCACGATCCCTCCCTCCCTCCCTCCCTCCCTCCCTCCCTCCCTCCCTCCCTCCTTCCCCTCACGATCCCTCCCTCCCTCCCTCCCTCCCTCCCTCCCTCCCTCCCTCCCCCTCCCTCCCCTCCCTCCCTCCCTCCCTCCCTCCCTCCCTCCCTCCCTTCCTCCTTCTTTCCTTCCCCTCACGATCCCTCCCTCCCTCCCTCCCTCCCTCCCTCCCTCCCTCCTTCCTTCCCCTTACGATCCCTCCCTCCCTCCCTCCTTCCTTCTCCTCACGATCCCTCCCTCCCTCCCTCCCTCCCTCCCTCCTTCCTTCCTTCCCCTCACGATCCCTCCCTCCCTCCCTCCCTCCCTCCCTCCTTCCTTCCTTCCCCTCACGATCCCTCCCTCCCTCCCTCCTTCCTTCCTTCCCCTCACGATCCCTCCCTCCCTCCCTCCCTCCCTCCCTCCCTCCCTCCTTCCTTCCTTCCCCTCACGATCCCTCCCTCCCTCCCTCCCTCCCTCCCGCCTTCCTTCCTTCCCCTCACGATCCCTCCCTCCCTCCCTCCCTCCCTCCCTCCCTCCCTCCCTCCCTCCCTCCCTCCCTCCCTCCCTCCCTCCCTCCCTCCCTCCCTCCCTCCCTCACGATCCCTCCCTCCCTCCCTCCTTCCTTCTTTCCCCTCACGATCCCTCCCTCCCTCCCTCCCTCCCTCCTTCCTTCCTTCCCCTCACGATCCCTCCCTCCCTCCCTCCCTCCCTCCTTCCTTCCTTCCCCTCACGATCCCTCCCTCACTCCCTCCCTCCTTCCTTCCTTCCTCACGATCCCTCCCTCCCTCCCTCCCTCCCTCCCTCCCTCCTTCCTTCCTTCCCCTCACGATCCCTCCCTCCCTCCCTCCTTCCTTCCTTCCCTCCTTCCTTCC
>NW_025554874.1:27500-108019 GCF_020424385.1 Procambarus clarkii | reverse complement strand
GGTGGTGGTAACCCCTGGCCGCCATGTTTGACCACAAGTGTGGCTGGTTAGTGGCCCGTGTTCCTCACGACCTCTCCCAGGCCAGCCTCTCCCACCTCTTCTTTTCCACCAAAGTTAATGGAAATGGTAATGAGTGGCTGTCTGACTCCCAACACAGGCCGGCCACCTCCCACGGCTCGTGGCTCTACCGTCCTCTCTCTTTTTCCTTTAACACACCTTCACCTCTTCCTTCACACACCTTCACCTCTTCCTTCACACACCTTCACCTCTTCCTTCACCTCTTCCTTCACACACCTTCACCTCTTCCTTCACACACCTTCACCTCTTCCTTCACACACCTTCACCTCTTCCTTCACACACCTTCACCTCTTCCTTCACACACCTTCACCTTTTCCTTCACACAGTTTCATCTCCTCTATTACACAGCACCTTTCTGGACATCTTCACACAGCTTCACTCTTCCTTCACACAGCTTCACTCTTCCCTCACACAGCTTCACCTCCTCCCCCACCTCGTGTGTGTGTCCATATAGTAAGATATATGCACAGAGCGAGAGGGCGGGCGCGTGTTTATCAAGAATATTCATAATATTGTATAATTTGTGAGGTATGCCTGGCACTGGCGCTGGCATACCTCCCTCCAGCCCCCGCATTCCTAACATATCTAGCCGTATGCGCTCTCATATATATATATATAATATATATATATATATATATATATATATATATATATATATATATATATTATATATATATATATATATATACTATTGTATAAGCTATATTGCACTGTTATAAGGAATATTTATTGTCTGTAATATAAGTAATCTGGGGATATAATTATTAAGTCACCGTCAAACTAATCCATTTTATCTGACGTGGCTTTTACCAAATATAATATTTCCATCTTAACGCATCACCGGGATCATTTTAGTACCTGGATTGTACCTGGATGAGGTTCTGGGAGTTATTCTACTCCCCAAGCCCGGCACGAGGCCAGGCTTGATTTGTGAGTTTGGTCCACCAGGCTGTTGCTCGGAGCGGCCCGCAGGCCCACATACCCACCACAGCCCGGTTGGTCCGGCACTCCTTGAAGAAAACTATCTAGTTTTCTCTTGAAGATGTTCACGGTTGTTCCTGTAATATTTCTGATGCTCGCTGGTAGGACGTTGAATAACCGCGGACCTCTGATGTTTATACAGTGTTCTCTGATTGTGCCTATGGCACCTCTGCTCTTCACTGGTTCTATTCTGCATGTTCTTCCATATCGTTCACTCCAGTACGTTGTTATTTTACTGTGTAGATTTGGGACCTGGCCCTCCAGTATTTTGGGACCTGGGGGGGGGGGGGTTTGGAGTGGGTGTAGAGGGCGTGGTGTGTGCCAGGGAGTGTGTGAGGGTGGGTGTGGTGCGAGGGAGTGTGTGAGGGTGTCTGTGGTGCCAGGGAGTGTGTGAGGGTGGGTGTGGTGTGAGGGTGTGTGTGGTGCCAGGAGTGTGTGAGGGTGGGTGTGGTGACAGGGAGTGTGTGAGGGTGGGTGTGGTGCCAGGGAGTGTGTGAGGGTGTGTGTGGTGCCAGGGAGTGTGTGAGGGTGGGTGTGGTGCCAGGGAGTGTGTGAGGGTGGGTGTGGTGCCAGGGAGTGTGTGAGGGTAGGTGTGGTGCCAGGGAGTGTGTGAGGGTGGGTGTGGTGCCAGGGAGTGTGTGAGGGTAGGTGTGGTGCCAGGGAGTGTGTGAGGGTGGGTGTGGTGCGAGAGAGTGTGTGAGGGTGGGTGTGGTGCCAGGGTGTGTGTGAGGGTGGGTGTGGTGCCAGGGAGTGTGTGAGGGTGGGTGTGGTGCCAGGGAGTGTGTGAGGGTGGGTGTGGTGCGAGGGAGTGTGTGAGGGTGGGTGTGGTGCCAGGGAGTGTGTGAGGGTGGGTGTGGTGCCAGGGAGTGTGTGAGGGTGGGTGTGGTGCCAGGGAGTGTGTGAGGGTGGGTGTGGTGCCAGGGAGTGTGTAAGGGTGGGTGTGGTGCCAGGGAGTGTGTGAGGGTGGGTGTGGTGCCAGGGAGTGTGTGAGGGTGGGTGTGAGGGTGGGTGTGGTGCCAGGGTGTGTGTGAGGGTGGGTGTGGTGCCAGGGAGTGTGTGAGGGTGGGTGTGGTGCCAGGGAGTGTGTAAGGTTGGGTGTGGTGCCAGGGAGTGTGTGAGGGTGGGTGTGGTGCCAGGGAGTGTGTGAGGGTGGGTGTGGTGCCAGGGAGTGTGTGAGGGTGGGTGTGGTGCCAGGGAGTGTGTGAGGGTGGGTGTGGTGCCAGGGAGTGTGTGAGGGTGGGTGTGGTGCCAGGGAGTGTGTGAGGGTGGGTGTGGTGCCAGGGAGTGTGTGAGGGTGGGTGTGGTGCCAGGGAGTGTGTGGGAGTGGGTGTGGTGCCAGGGAGTGTGTGAGGGTGGGTGTGGTGCCAGGGAGTGTGTGAGGGTGGGTGTGGTGCCAGGGAGTGTGTGGGAGTGGGTGTGGTGCCAGGGAGTGTGTGAGGGTGGGTGTGGTGCCAGGGAGTGTGTGGGAGTGGGTGTGGTGCCAGGGAGTGGGTGTGGTGCCAGGGAGTGTGTGAGGGTGGGTGTGGTGCCAGGGAGTGTGTGAGAGTGGGTGTGTGCGAGGCGCCCACACACTGCGGGAACACACCGCTCAACACAGCTACTAATTAACACACAAGCGACTACCGCCAAACTTCACGATGCATTCTTTACTTGGATGTTCTCTGCCGCAAGACAATTTATCACCTGAAATTCTGCATTCAATTTAAACTGTCTGCAATTACGTGAGTGGTTAAAGGTAGCGGTTGTGCTTGGCTGTGTTGAATGTTAGCGGCGGGAGAGTCAGGTGAGGCTCACAGTGACACCTGTGTCAAGGGAGCAACAGTGCCAGCAACAGCTGTGTCAAGGGAGCAACACTGCCGCAAACAGCTGTGTCAAGGGAGCAACACTGCCGCAAACAGCTGTGTCAAGGGAGCAACACTGCCGCAAACAGCTGTGTCAAGGGAGCAACACTGCCGCAAACAGCTGTGTCAAGGGAGCAACACTGCCGCAAACAGCTGTGTCAAGGGAGCAACCCTGCAACAGCTGTGTCAAGGGAGCAACCCTGCAACAGCTGTGTCAAGGGAGCAACCCTGCAACAGCTGTGTCAAGGGAGCAACCCTGCAACAGCTGTGTCAAGGGAGGAACCCTGCAACAGCTGTGTCAAGGGAGGAACCCTGCAACAGCTGTGTCAAGGGAGCAACACTGCCTGCAACAGCTGTGACAAGGGAGCAACACTGCCTGCAACAGCTGTGTCAAGGGAGCAACACTGCCTGCAACAGCTGTGTCAAGGGAGCAACCCTGCAACAGCTGTGTCAAGGGAGCAACACTGCCTGCAACAGCTGTGTCAAGGGAGCAACACTGCCTGCAACAGCTGTGTCAAGGGAGCAACACTGTCTGCAACAGCTGTGTCAAGGGAGCAACCCTGCAACAGCTGTGTCAAGGGAGCAACACTGCCTGCAACAGCTGTGTCAAGGGAGCAACACTGCCTGCAACAGCTGTGTCAAGGGAGCAACACTGCCTGCAACATCTGTGTCAAGGGAGCAACACTGCCTGCAACAGCTGTGTCAAGGGAGCAACACTGCCTGCAACAGCTGTGTCAAGGGAGCAACACTGCCTGCAACAGCTGTGTCAAGGGAGCAACACTGCCTGCAACAGCTGTGTCAAGGGAGCAACACTGCCTGCAACAGCTGTGTCAAGGGAGCAACACTGTCTGCAACAGCTGTGTCAAGGGAGCAACCCTGCCTGCAACAGCTGTGTCAAGGGAGCAACCCTGCCTGCAACAGCTGTGTCAAGGGAGCAACACTGCCTGCAACAGCTGTGTCAAGGGAGCAACACTGCCTGCAACAGCTGTGTCAAGGGAGCAACACTGCCTGCAACAGCTGTGTCAAGGGAGCAACACTGCCTGCAACAGCTGTGTCAAGGGAGCAACACTGCCTGCAACAGCTGTGTCAAGGGAGCAACACTGCCTGCAACAGCTGTGTCAAGGGAGCAACACTGCCTGCAACAGCTGTGTCAAGGGAGCAACACTGCCTGCAACAGCTGTGTCAAGGGAGCAACACTGCCTGCAACAGCTGTGTCAAGGGAGCAACACTGCCTGCAACAGCTGTGTCAAGGGAGCACACTGCCTGCAACAGCTGTGTCAAGGGAGCAACACTGCCTGCAACATCTGTGTCAAGGGAGCAACACTGCCTGCAACATCTGTGTCAAGGGAGCAACACTGTCTGCAACAGCTGTGTCAAGGGAGCAACACTCTGCAACATCTGTGTCAAGGGAGCAACACTGTCTGCAACAGCTGTGTCAAGGGAGCAAAACTGTCTGCAACAGCTGTGTCAAGGGAGCAACCCTGCAACAGCTGTGTCAAGGGAGCAACACTGCCTGCAACAGCTGTGACAAGGGAGCAACACTGCCTGCAACAGCTGTGTCAAGGTAGCAACCCTGCAACAGCTGTGTCAAGGGAGCAACACTGCCTGCAACAGCTGTGTCAAGGGAGCAACACTGCCTGCAACAGCTGTGTCAAGGGAGCAACACTGCCTGCAACAGCTGTGTCAAGGGAGCAACACTGCCTGCAACATCTGTGTCAAGGGAGCAACACTGCCTGCAACATCTGTGTCAAGGGAGCAACACTGCCTGCAACATCTGTGTCAAGGGAGCAACACTGTCTGCAACAGCTGTGTCAAGGGAGCAACACTGTCTGCAACAGCTGTGTCAAGGGAGCAACACTGCAACAGCTGTGTCAAGGGAGCAACACTGCCTGCAACAGCTGTGACAAGGGAGCAACACTGCCTGCAACAGCTGTGTCAAGGGAGCAACCCTGCAACAGCTGTGTCAAGGGAGCAACACTGCCTGCAACAGCTGTGTCAAGGGAGCAACACTGCCTGCAACAGCTGTGTCAAGGGAGCAACACTGCCTGCAACAGCTGTGTCAAGGGAGCAACGCTGCCTGCAACAGCTGTGTCAAGGGAGCAACACTGCCTGCAACATCTGTGTCAAGGGAGCAACACTGTCTGCAACAGCTGTGTCAAGGGAGCAACCCTGCAACAGCTGTGTCAAGGGAGCAACCCTGCAACAGCTGTGTCAAGGGAGCAACACTGTCTGCAACAGCTGTGTCAAGGGAGCAACACTGCCTGCAACAGCTGTGTCAAGGGAGCAACCCTGCAACAGCTGTGTCAAGGGAGCAACCCTGCAACAGCTGTGTCAAGGGAGCAACCCTGCAACAGCTGTGTCAAGGGAGCAACACTGCCGCAAACAGCTGTGTCAAGGGAGCAACACTGCCTGCAACAGCTGTGTCAAGGGAGCAACCCTGCCTGCAACAGCTGTGTCAAGGGAGCCACCCTGCAACAGCTGTGTCAAGGGAGCAACCCTGCAACAGCTGTGTCAAGGGAGCAACACTGCCTGCAACACCTGCCTCAAGGGAGCAACACTGCCTGCAACAGCTGTGTCAAGGGAGCAACACTGCAACACCTGGCCAGCCTCCGTCTCGTTGCAACAAACAAAACCTTACCAGTCCCGTCTCTGTGATCGACAACGCTCAGTGCCCGAAATTGCAGGAAGGTTTTCCTCTCTTGTCAGACTCGTGTTAAACCGTTCTGTTCTAGTTTCTCTGCTTCCTTTAATGACTTATAGTAAGTATCGTGATTATTTCTTCATGCTAAGAGCACGTGACTGTGGCGGGGTCCATGTGACTGAGAACCAGGCGATTGTTGTGAGTCAGGCAGTAATGGTGAGTGTTGTGTGAGTCAGGCAGTAATGGTGAGTGTTGTGTGAGTCAGGCAGTAATGGTGAGTGTTGTGTGAGTCAGGCAGTAATGGTGAGTGTTGTGTGAGTCAGGCAGTAATGGTGAGTGTTGTGAGTCAGGCAGTAATGGTGAGTGTTGTGTGAGTCAGGCAGTAATGGTGAGTGTTGTGTGAGTCAGGCAGTAATGGTGAGTGGTGTATGAGTCAGGCAGTAATGGTGAGTGTTGTGAGTCAGGCAGTAATGGTGAGTGTTGTGAGTCAGGCAGTAATGGTGAGTGGTGTATGAGTCAGGCAGTAATGGTGAGTGTTGTGCAGGTGTAGACTCATCCCGCTGCTGTTGCAACACCCACATTGTTTGACACATTATGTTGTGTGGTGTCATCCCTGGCCGCCTCACCACACTGTTATAAGGGTAACTATTACCTCCACACATCACGAGCCTTCCTCTACCATTGTTGCCACCATCCCCAGGCCCAGCACAGGTGGGAGCGGGCGCGGGCTCTCACAACCACCAGGCTACACTAACGTGTATGTTTGGTCTTCTTTGCAGTCATCGCCGACACTTAGAATTAGGAAGCGAGAGAAAGTGGTGTTGTTATACTTGTTATAAACCTTTCAGAGCGATTATTGGTAATCCGTAACCACTGAACACCCCTTGTTTGATGGCCGGCCTCAGTGCTCCAGGGTGTATAGTTAATATTCATGTAAACACCACACCACTATACCGTAAATTATCTTTGTTTCCGTTGTTCATTATCGAGGCTGTAGTTATTCATCATAACCCAGAGCTTTTGTCTAGCATTGTAGTTTGGCGTTCTTACGTTTCTACATATTAACTACCAAATAAAAGTTATCACAAGGCAACGGCCCTTGTTAACCGTAAGCAAATCAGAACATTTAACTCAAAATTCCAACAAAACTGTAATGATAATTTATACCGCGGAGGAGGAGGACAATGAGCACAGTGTCGGTGACGGCCCGGCCGCCTTGTCCCTCTTAATGCAGTCCAGAAAGAAAACTGTAATGATGCCAACATAATAATTCCGGTGGAGGACAATGGCACAACTTGAGCCCCAACCTGCAGTGTTGTGAGTGCTGCCACGCCACGGCTGGCTGAGGCAAGCGTCCCCTGCACTTTGTGTGAAGCTGAGCTAAGACGGCCATTCATTGAGCGTTAACTGCCACCTTATCACGGACACCAAAAGCTGCAGCAGGAGAACAATCAGAGAGGAATGTAGAGAACCTCTAGTGACTGTAGAGAAACTGTGCACTGTGCACTGCTGAGTGATGAGCATCACGGTGAAATATAGAGAATATGGACAAAATAATGATCAATCCAAACGCCAGGAGACGACGGCGTTTCGGTCTATATTGGACCATTATTAAGTCCATTGTGAGTCTTGATCATGGACCTGATAGTGGTCCAAGACGGACCAAAACGTCGTCGTCTCCTCACCTTCTGGTGTATTATTTGGTCATCATATATTCAGCCATGTTACAATGATTCATCGTCTGAATATGGCTAAAATGTATAGAAATATAGAGAAATACTGGACACTATTCATAACTTATCATAAATAAGTGTAAAAACGTCGAGAATCAGAAAATACTATAAAGTCCTACAAAATAAAGTGAATATGAATACAGGCGAAGACTTACCCAGGTCCTCCGTCTCAAAAAGTAGGTTGTCGTGGACCCCAAGACGGCGGCAGAACCGGAGGAAGTTGGAGATGTTGTCTCTGGCGAAGAAGGTCCCGCTCCGAGCCCGTTCCCAGGTTCGGTAAGGCAGCCTCGGCACCTCCTGTTCGGGCACAAGGTGACCCAAGTTACTTCACAGCCTTGTGAGGCAACAGTGGTTACTCAGAACAGTTACACAGCCTCGTGAGGCAGCAACGTTTACTCAGCACAGTTACACAGCCTCGTGAGGCAGCAATGGTTACTTAGCAGTTACACATCCTCGTGAGGCAGCAACGGTTACTCAGCACAGTTACACAGCCTCGTGAGGCAGCAACGGGTACTCAGCATAGTTACACAGCCTCGTGAGGAAGCAACGGTTACTCAGCACAGTTACACAGCCTCGTGAGGAAGCAACGGTTACTCAGCACAGTTACACAGCCTCGTGAGGCAGCAACGGGTACTCAACAGTTACACAGCCTCGTGAGGCAGCAACGGGTACTCAACAGTTACACAGCCTCGTGAGGCAGCAACGGTTACTCAGCATACAGTTACACAGCCTCGTGAGGCAGCAACGGTTACTCAGCACAGTTACACAGCCTCGTGAGGCAGCAACGGTTACTCAGCACAGTTACACAGCCTCGTGAGGCAGCAACGGTTACTCAGCACAGTTACACAGCCTCGTGAGGCAGCAACGGTTACTCAGCACAGTTACACAGCCTCGTGAGGCAGCAACGGGTGCTCAACAGTTACACAGCCTCGTGAGGAAGCAACGGTTACTCAGCACAGTTACACAGCCTCGTGAGGCAGCAATGGTTACTCAGCACAGTTACACAGCCTCGTGAGGAAGCAATGGTTACTCAGCACAGTTACACAGCCTCGTGAGGCAGCAACGGGTGCTCAACAGTTACACAGCCTCGTGAGGAAGCAACGGTTACTCAGCACAGTTACACAGCCTCGTGAGGCAGCAATGGTTACTCAGCACAGTTACACAGCCTCGTGAGGCAGCAACGGGTACTCAACAGTTACACAGCCTCGTGAGGAAGCAACGGTTACTCAGCACAGTTACACAGCCTCGTGAGGCAGCAACGGGTGCTCAACAGTTACACAAAGGGCACAAACAAAGCCTGCAAGACGGATATCCCCCGAGCCAACAGTCCGTTAGACAACTGCACTCATTCCTATATTATTGTTCCCCTCGCAATAAAACTCTTGATGTGTGTGTGTCGCTCGTCTAACATTTATCTCCTTCCTCAGTTCACATCTTGAAGTGTGTTGAGTCCTGGGTCACTCACAGGAAGCGTCTCCTGTATACACTAGACAGGAAGGCATAAGCCGTCCAAGAAATGTGTTGCCGCTCTTATTGATCATATATCATAAAGAGAACTCTCACTCTATGTAAACGACTGTATATATTAAACAAATTATTTAAAAAGGTGGAGCACCTAAAATATAAAATTATCATTGACTTTAATGGATTCAAGTGTCATTAGAATTATAAGGAAATATGCCTCGTCTTGTTTTCCAGTTCCTACTCTTGTCTGCTCTAAATTTTCTATGTCAAATACTAAAGAGTTTATTAGCAAACTGAGTCTGCTGTGTGGAACACACGACCCCTAGACAAATAAGTAACTTAAGCAGCTGAACTTTCTGACTCGTGTCAGACTCCAGTTTTCTGGCGACAGGCATTTACTACCATGATGGAAGCCGCTGTGAGGGCGGGGCTGAGGGCTCACTCTGGCGATGGCGGGGCTGAGGGCTCACTCTGGCGAGGGCGGGGCTGAGGGCTCACTCTGGCGAGGGCGAGGCCTGGCTCAGCCCTCAGCGCTGGTGTGCTCTCTCCTCCTCCACCTCTGATTTGTCTCCTTGCACCCTCTCAACTCCCGCCCGTTCCAACACTCGTCCTGCATTTACAGATTGCTTGCCTGCAAACACTCACAAACACGACCACGTGATATAAGGTGTACACACTGTCTTGCATAAACCTTGACAGAAACATACACGCGCGCACGCACGCACGCACGCACGCACGCACACACACACACACACACACACACAGGGAAGGAAGATGGAAGCGCCCATGGGAATGAGTGACCATAGTATATTGAACTTTGAGTACCTGGTAGAGCTAGGACTTATCTCCCCCAAAAAAGAACTAGGAATCAAAAGGCAGGCATACCGAAAGGGGAATTATGAACAGATGAGAAGTTTCCTAAGTGAAATACCTTGGGACACAGACCTCAGAGATAAGTCTGTACAGGGTATGATGGACTATGTTACCCAAAAGTGTCAGGAGGCAGTAAACAGGTTCATCCCGGCCCAAAGCCAAAAATCCGAGAAGCAACAGAAGAATCCATGGTATAATAGGGCATGTATGGAAGCGAAGAAACTGAACAAAAGGGCGTGGAGGAACTTCCGGAATAACAGAACACCAGAAAGCAGAGAGAGATACCAGAGAACCAGGAATGAGTACGTCAGGGTGAGAAGAGAAGCAGAGAAAAGTTTTGAAAATGATATAGCAAACAAAGCTAAGACCGAACCAAAGCTACTCCACAGTCACATCAGAAGGAAAACAACAGTGAAAGAACAGGTATTGAAACTTCGAACAGGCGAGGACGGGTATACTGAGAATGACAGAGAGGTGTGTGAAGAACTCAACAAGAGGTTCCAGGAGGTCTTCACAATAGAACAAGGTGAGGTCACTGTGCTAGGAGAAAGGGAGGTAAGCCAGGTGGCCTTGGAAGAGTTCGAAATTACGAGAGAGGAGGTCAAGAGACACCTGCTGGATCTGGATGTTAGAAAGGCTGTTGGTCCAGATGGAATCTCACCATGGATACTGAAAGAGTGTGCAGAGGCACTTTGCTTGCCACTCTCCATAGTGTATAGTAAGTCACTGGAGACGGGAGACCTACCAGAAATATGGAAGACGGCGAATGTGGTCCCAATATACAAAAAGGGCGACAGGCAAGAGGCACTGAACTACAGGCCAGTGTCCTTGACTTGTATACCATGCAAGGTGATGGAGAAGATCGTGAGAAAAAACCTGGTAACACATCTGGAGAGAAGGGACTTCGTGACAAATCGCCAACATGGGTTCAGGGAGGGTAAATCTTGCCTTACAGGCTTGATAGAATTCTACGATCAGGTGACAAAGATTAAGCAAGAAAGAGAGGGCTCGGCGGACTGCATTTTCTTGGATTGTCGGAAAGCCTTTGACACAGTACCGCATAAGAGGCTGGTACATAAGCTGGAGAGACAGGCAGGTGTAGCTGGTAAGGTGCTCCAGTGGATAAGGGGGTATCTAAGCAATAGGAAGCAGAGAGTTACAGTGAGGGGTGAGACCTCAGATTGGAGTGAAGTCACCAGTGGAGTCCCACAGGGCTCTGTACTCGGTCCTATCCTGTTTCAGATATACTTAAATGATCTCCCGGAGTGTGTAGACTCATTTCTCTCAATGTTTGCTGACGATGCCAAAATTATGAGAAGGATTAAGACAGAGGAGGACTGCTTGAGGCTTCAAGAAGACCTAGACAAACTGAAGGAATGGTCGAACAAATGGTTGTTAGAGTTTAACCAAAGGAAATGTAATATAATGAAGATAGGTGTAGGGAGCAGGAGGCCAGATGCAAGGTATCATTTGGGAGATGAAATTCTTCAAGAGGATAACATCAGCGGCATATGCCAGGTTGACCAACATAAGAACGGCATTTAGAAACTTGTGTAAGGAATCATTCAGAACTTTGTATACCACATATGTCAGGCCAATCCTGAAGTATGCAGCCCCAGCATGGAGTCCATATCTAGTCAAGCATAAGACCAAACTGGAAAAGGTTCAAAGGTTTGCCACCAGACTAGTACCCGAGCTGAGAGGTATGAGCTGCGAGGAGAGACTACGGGAATTAAACCTCACTTCGCTGGAAGACAGAAGACTTAGGGGGGGGGGGGAATTGATCACCACATACAAGATTCTCAAATGAATTGATAGGGTAGATAAAGACAGGCTATTTAACACAAGGGGCACACGCACAAGGGGACACAGGTGGAAACTGAGTGCCCAAATGAGCCACAGAGATATTAGAAAGAAGTTTTTTAGTGTCAGAGTGGTTGACAAATGGAATACATTAGGAGGTGATGTGGTGGAGGCTGACTCCATACACAGTTTCAAGTGTAGATATGATAGAGCCCAATAGGCTCAGGAACCTGTACACCTGTTGATTGACGGTTGAGAGGCGGGACCAAAGAGCCAGAGCTCAACCCCCACAAGCACAACTTGGTGAGTACACACACACATGCATACCACTTATGTAAGATCAATCCTGGAGTATGCAGCTCCAGCCTGGAGTCCATACCTAGTTAAACACAAGATGAAGTTAGAGAAGATTCAGAGGTATGCCACCAGACTGGTCCCGGAACTGAGAGGAATGAGTTACGAGGAAAGGCTAAGGGAGCTGAACCTCACAACCCTGGAAAACAGAAGAGTAAGGGGAGACATGATAACCACCTACAAAATTCTCAGGGGAATTGACAGGGTGGACAAAGACAATCTCTTTAGCACGGGTGGAACACGAACAAGGGGACACAGGTGGAAACTTAGTACCCAGATGAGCCACAGAGACGTTAGAAAGATTTTTTCAGTGTCAGGTAGTTAACAAATGGAATGCATTAGGCAGTGATGTGGTGGGAGGCTGACTCCATACACAGTTTCAAATGTAGATATTATAGAGCACAATAGGCTCAGGAATCTGTACACCAGTTGATTGATAGTTGAGAGGCGGGACCAAAGTGCCAGAGCTCAACCCCCGCAAACACAACTAGGTGAGTACACACACACACACACACACACACACACACACACACACACACACACACACACACACACACACACACACACACACACACAGGACGCTTCATAGTGTCATGACAAAGAAGACACCATGAGTGAAGCTCTCATCCTGTAACTACTGTACACAGGTAATTACCTACACTCTACACAAATACATGTAAACGCATAAACACACACACAGGAGCACAAACAAACATACCCTCCTCTAGGCACATAATAATACCACAAACACACCCGCACGGAAGCGTATACAACACACACAACCCAAGTTAGGCGTACATATATATATATATATATATATATATATATATATATATATATATATATATAATAATAATAAACAAAAGTTTGTAAATTAAGGCGATAAACGCGAACTAACATTCACCTAAGTACATATCACACTCAAATATTCCCACACCCAAGGACAAATATCTCACTCTTTCTCTCTGTCTCTCTTTTTTAAAACAGAGATTAGAGTTCATAAGGGCTGTCAAATGACGTGCCTAGTGAATCTGCAAGCAAGAGCTGTTATCCTTCCTCAGTTCATCTGAAACCTGCTCCTAGAGACTCAGTTTCAAAGTACAGTCTTATGAAATATATATAAAGGGAACTATGTAAAGGACCTGTTATATAAATATAAGGAACCTGGTGAAACTGAAAGCAAGTGCTGTAATTCTACTTCAGCTCAGTTGAAACCAACTCCTAGTGACCGATATGTTTTATTAGCCTATTATATGCATCAGTTGGAGTAAACTTTATTTATTAACATTAGGTAACAATCCTATTAGTAAGAGGATGAGCCAGTAGCCAACTGTGTGCCAGAGCCTTCCTGTGATCAGTTGACCTGATCTCCCATATAGTTCCAGGTTGCCAGTCAGCCTAGGCATGAATGATCGCTTGATTTGAAAGTGAGTTTGCATTTTCTTCGAAGAGTCAGAAGGCTCCTCAGTGAATCAATACATTCATCAGGTGAAACAAACATAATGCCTAGTGAGTCGAGATGCTCGTCAGTGAATCAGAAGGTTCACAAATGAGTAAGAAAGCTCTTCAGTGACGCCGGACGGAGTCCAAATATTCATCAGTGAATCTGGATCCCCAAGGAAGCAGAGGCTGTCCAGTGAATCATCAGGCTCCTCAACGAGACAGAATCTGTTGATGATTTTGATATTTAGTTACATATGCTTCTCTGACCTGTGAGGCTGGGAATATTCGTACCCCGTTGGGCCACACAGTCGTCACAGCTGCTGCAAGAACTCCAGCAGAAACTTTTTCAAGTTCTGTGACTCTGAATCACATATGTTAATTGGTAAGTTCATGGAGGGAGTTGATTGGTGGGTGACGGGGCACACAAGAGTGACAGGTGATGTGTGCTGTGGACTCTGTGACTCCTGCCTACACTCCCACAGTCAACATCACCTCCCACCACACCCACATGACCACACCCACATGACCACAGGTGGTAGTGATGACCACACCCACAGTAAAGTGATGACAAACAATATGGATGCTTTACCACATTAAACACCGTTACAATCACGCAATACTGACTAAATACTGAGTGCTCATACCTATCCACTTCTAACTGGCTTGTTAGATTGTAATTACTCATACAAGACCTGTAAGCAGTTGAGGAATGTTGATCAAAGAAAGGGCAATTGAGAAAGTTGCAGGTGCTGTAAGACACCGTATAAGACCTAAGGCATGGTTTACATCTGACAGACAGGTAGGAAGTTGTAAACTAAACACAACGTCAAAGATCTGTCAGATATGTACAAGAAAACTCTGCCCTTTCCAAACTTGTGAGTGTACAAGTTCATTCAGTTAACTGGGAGAATTCTACTCAACTTGCCTCAATTTGTTGGGTGCTTTCACTCGTCTCATTCGTCCTCCCCGACCTTCCTCTCCTCAGTTCCCCTCTATTCACTCAGCGTCTTGCACTCATTCCCTCAATTTACTCTCTCTCTCCTTCATTTATCTAACCATAATATTATCAGCGCTCTATAATGTCTTCGTTGGTTCTCTCAGCGTCGCTCAGTTAACTCCACTCTCTTAACTCAACCTCTGGCACCTCCCAGTGTCCTTATCCTCCTGTGATTCACTCTGCGACCTGCACTCATCCTACTGTGATTCACTCTGCGACCTGCACTCATCCTACTGTGATCCACTCTACGACCTGCAGTCATCCTCTTGTGATTCACTCTGCGACCTGCACTCATCCTACTGTGATTCACTCTACGACCTGCACTCATCCTACTGTGATTCACTCTACGACCTGCACTCATCCTACTGTGATTCACTCTACGACCTGCAGTCATCCTCCTGTGATTCACTCTGTGACCTGTACTCAACCTACTGTAATTCACTCTACGACCTGCACTCATCCTCCTGTGATTCACTGTGTGACCTGCACTCAGCTTCCTTTCATCTCACCCGTCAGAGGCACTCTCACTACACTCCGCTGTGTAGCAACACTCGAGAGGAAGAAACACACACACGCAACACTCTGATCGTTAAATGTATATATTTGAGTGTGGCAGTTCGTCTCGGTTTCAAAGCGATAACCGTTTGAGTGCACTACTTTCAAAGGAATTGGAGGAGGGGAAGGTACGAGAAAGAGGAGGAGAGAAGGGAATGGGAGAGAGGGGAGAAGAGAAGAGGAGAAGCGAAGAGAGAGGAGTGAGGTTGGTGGATGCATTTAGCAGAGACTATTTCTCAACCCAGAAATTAAATATTATTTCACAAAAAGTTACTATTGATGATTTTATACTTTTCCTATATTATTATTATACTGGGAAGGGTACCAACGGCACACCATTACCCCTCCCAAACAGTTTCATCTTTTTTATGTTCATGAATCAATTGATTCATGAAATCTTCAATTAATTGTTTTCAATCAGAGATATTGTTTTCCGCTCCACACGGTCATCTTCCTGGTTATATATTCAAGAGTTGTATTTTGTTATCATGTGTTGATTAACAGGAGAGCGCTTACGTCAATTCTGGTCTCGTATTCATATTTCCTTTGTGGTTAATTTTTCACATTATTCATTATGTGTTAATTTCCTTGTGATTTACACACAAAGTAGTATATATATATATATATATATATATATATATATATATATATATATATATATATATATATATATATATATATATATATTGGTGTATACTGGCAGCAGGGAGAGCAGTGTTGCTGTGTGGCTGAGGGCAGTGTTGCTGTGTGGCTGAGGGCAGTGTTGCTGTGTGGCAGAGGGCAGTGTTGTTGTGTGGCAGAGGGCAGTGTTGCTGCGTGGCTGAGGGCAGTGTTGCTGTGTGGCAGAGGGCAGTGTTGCTGTGTGGCTGTGTGGCTGAGGGCAGTGTTGCTGTGTGGCTGAGGGCAATGTTGCTGAGGGCAGTGTTGCTGCGTGGCTGAGGGCAGTGTTGCTGTGTGGCAGAGGGCAGTGTTGCTGCGTGGCTGAGGGCAGTGTTGCTGTGTGGCTGAGGGCAGTGTTGCTGCGTGGCTGAGGGCAGTGTTGCTGCGTGGCAGAGGGCAGTGTTGCTGCGTGGCTGAGGGCAGTGTTGCTGTGTGGCAGAGGGCAGTGTGGCTGAGGGCAGTGTGGCTGCGTGGCTGAGGGCAGTGTTGCTGTGTGGCAGAGGGCAGTGTTGCTGCGTGGCTGAGGGCAGTGTTGCTGTGTGGCAGAGGGCAGTGTTGCTGCGTGGCTGAGGGCAGTGTTGCTGTGTGGCAGAGGGCAGTGTTGCTGTGTGGCAGAGGGCAGTGTTGCTGCGTGGCTGAGGGCAGTGTGGCTGTGTGGCTGAGGGCAGTGTTGCTGTGTGGCTGAGGGCAGTGTTGCTGTGTGGCTGAGGGCAGTGTTGCTGTGTGGCTGAGGGCAGTGTGGCTGTGTGGCTGAGGGCAGTGTTGCTGTGTGGCAGAGGGCAGTGTTGCTGCGTGGCAGAGGGCAGTGTTGCTGCGTGGCTGAGGGCAGTGTTGCTGCGTGGCAGAGGGCAGTGTTGCTGCGTGGCTGAGGGCAGTGTTGCTGTGTGGCTAAGGGCAGTGTTGCTGAGGGCAGTGTTGCTGCGTGGCTGAGGGCAGTGTTGCTGCGTGGCTGAGGGCAGTGTTGCTGCGTGGCTGAGGGCAGTGTTGCTGCGTGGCTGAGGGCAGTGTTGCTGCGTGGCTGAGGGCAGTGTTGCTGCGTGGCTGAGGGCAGTGTTGCTGCGTGGCTGAGGGCAGTGTTGCTGCGTGGCTGAGGGCAGTGTTGCTGTGTGGCTGAGGGCAGTGTTGCTGTGTGGCTGAGGGCAGTGTGGCTGAGGGCAGTGTGGCAGAGGGCAGTGTTGCTGCGTGGCTGAGGGCAGTGTTGCTGTGTGGCTGAGGGCAGTGTTGCTGTGTGCGTGAGGGCAGTGTTGCTGCGTGGCAGAGGGCAGTGTTGCTGCGTGGCAGAGGGCAGTGTTGCTGCGTGGCTGAGGGCAGTGTTGCTGTGTGGCTGAGGGCAGTGTGGCTGAGGGCAGTGTTGCTGCGTGGCTGAGGGCAGTGTTGCTGCGTGGCTGAGGGCAGTGTTGCTGCGTGGCTGAGGGCAGTGTTGCTGCGTGGCTAAGGGCAGTGTTGCTGCGTGGCTGAGAGCAGTGTTGCTGCGTGGCTGAGGACAGTGTTGCTGCGTGGCTGAGGGCAGTGTTGCTGCTTGGCTGAGGGCAGTGTTGCTGCGTGGCTGAGGGCAGTGTTGCTGTGTGGCTGAGGGCAGTGTTGCTGTGTGGCTGAGGGCAGTGTGGCAGAGGGCAGTGTTGCTGCGTGGCTGAGGGCAGTGTTGCTGTGTGGCTGAGGGCAGTGTTGCTGTGTGGCTGAGGGCAGTGTTGCTGCGTGGCTGAGGGCAGTGTTGCTGCGTGGCTGAGGGCAGTGTTGCTGTGTGGCAGAGGGCAGTGTTGCTGCGTGGCTGAGGGCAGTGTTGCTGCGTGGCTGAGGGCAGTGTTGCTGCGTGGCTGAGGGCAGTGTTGCTGCGTGGCTGAGGGCAGTGTTGCTGTGTGGTAGAGGGCAGTGTGGCTGAGGGCTGTGTGGCTGAGGGCAGTGTTGCTGTGTGGCTGAGGGCAATGTTGCTGAGGGCAGTGTTGCTGCGTGGCTGAGGGCAGTGTTGCTGTGTGGCTGAGGGCAGTGTTGCTGTGTGGCTGAGGGCAATGTTGCTGAGGGCAGTGTTGCTGCGTGGCTGAGGGCAGTGTTGCTGTGTGGCAGAGGGCAGTGTTGCTGCGTGGCTGAGGGCAGTGTTGCTGTGTGGCAGAGGGCAGTGTTGCTGCGTGGCTGAGGGCAGTGTTGCTGTGTGGCAGAGGGCAGTGTTGCTGCGTGGCTGAGGGCAGTGTTGCTGTGTGGCTGAGGGCAGTGTTGCTGAGGGCAGTGTTGCTGCGTGGCTGAGGGCAGTGTTGCTGCGTGGCTGAGGGCAGTGTTGCTGTGTGGCTGAGGGCAGTGTTGCTGCGTGGCTGAGGGCAGTGTTGCTGAGTGGCTGAGGGCAGTGTTGCTGCGTGGCTGAGGGCAGTGTTGCTGCGTGGCTGAGGGCAGTGTTGCTGCGTGGCTGAGGGCAGTGTTGTTGTGTGGCAGAGGGCAGTGTTGCTGCGTGGCTGAGGGCAGTGTTGCTGCGTGGCTGAGGGCAGTGTTGCTGCGTGGCTGAGGGCAGTGTTGCTGCGTGGCTGAGGGCAGTGTTGCTGCGTGGCTGAGGGCAGTGTTGCTGTATGGCAGAGGGCAGTGTTGCTGCGTGGCTGAGGGCTGTGTGGCTGAGGGCAGTGTTGCTGTGTGACTGAGGGCAATGTTGCTGTGTGACTGAGGGCAATGTTGCTGAGGGCAGTGTTGCTGCGTGGCTGAGGGCAGTGTTGCTGTGTGGCTGAGGGCAGTGTTGCTGTGTGGCTGAGGGCAATGTTGCTGAGGGCAGTGTTGCTGCGTGGCTGAGGGCAATGTTGCTGTGTGGCAGAGGGCAGTGTTGCTGCGTGGCTGAGGGCAGTGTTGCTGTGTGGCAGAGGGCAGTGTTGCTGCGTGGCTGAGGGCAGTGTTGCTGTGTGGCAGAGGGCAGTGTTGCTGTGTGGCTGAGGGCAGTGTTGCTGTGTGGCTGAGGGCAGTGTTGCTGTGTGGCTGAGGGCAGTGTGGCTGAGGGCAGTGTTGCTGCGTGGCTGAGGGCAGTGTTGCTGCGTGGCTGAGGGCAGTGTTGCTGCGTGGCTGAGGGCAGTGTTGCTGTGTGGCTGAGGGCAGTGTGGCTGAGGGCTGTGTGGCTGAGGGCAGTGTTGCTGTGTGGCTGAGGGCAGTGTGGCTGAGGGCAGTGTTGCTGCGTGGCTGAGGGCAGTGTTGCTGCGTGGCTGAGGGCAGTGTTGCTGTGTGGCTGAGGGCAGTGTGGCTGAGGGCAGTGTTGCTGCGTGGCTGAGGGCAGTGTTGCTGTGTGGCAGAGGGCAGTGTTGCTGCGTGGCTGAGGGCAGTGTTGCTGTGTGGCAGAGGGCAGTGTTGCTGCGTGGCTGAGGGCAGTGTTGCTGTGTGGCAGAGGGCAGTGTTGCTGTGTGGCTGAGGGCAGTGTTGCTGTGTGGCTGAGGGCAGTGTTGCTGTGTGGCTGAGGGCAGTGTTGCTGTGTGGCTGAGGGCAGTGTTGCTGTGTGGCTGAGGGCAGTGTTGCTGTGTGGCTGAGGGCAGTGTTGTTATTTCGGAGAAATAAACGGTAACAAGTGCTTCGGGGATCCAGTGTGGGCATCTCAGAGTCCCAAAATCTAGAGACTGCAGTGTTGGTATACCTGGAGGGTGGTGTTGGTATACCTGGAGGTGGTGTTGGTATACCTGGAGGTGGTGTTGGTATACCTGGAGGTGGTGTTGGTATACCTGGAGGTGGTGTTGGTATACCTGGAGGTGGTGTTGGTATACCTGGAGGTGGTGGTGTGGAGGCGTGTGCACGCGCCGTCTGCGAGTCCGTCATTACTCATAATGTTGACACATCACACATGTATAATTATGTTCACGTTGAGTTTCCGTTATAATGACCAAAATGACTCATCTTCATCTTTTGTAATCACTGACTCGCTGCAATTTTTAATGACTTCCGTTGCCCTCAACTGAAATATGAAAACCAAAATGTTTTGTACTAAATTAATATTGGAATGATTTTCACTATCTCATGGATATTAAGATATTATTATAAGACACGAACTTTCAAGAAGTCACACGAGACTAATTGTTTATAATACTTCCTCGCTAATTACCTTATATATATATATATATATATATATATATATATATATATATATATATATATATATATATATATATATATATGTCGTACCTAATAGCCAGAACGCACTTCTCAGCCTACTATTCAAGGCCCGATTTGCCTAATAAGCCAAGTTTTCATGAATTAATGTTTTTTCGTCTACCTAACCTACCTAACCTAACCTAACCTAGCTTTTTTTGGCTACCTAACCTAACCTTACCTATAAATATAGGTTAGGTTAGGTTAGGTAGGGTTGGTTAGGTTCGGTCATATATCTACGTTAATTTTAACTCTAATAAAAAAAAATTGACCTCATACATAGAGAAAAGGGTTGCTTTATCATTTCATAAGAAAAAAATTATAGTAAATATATTAATTCAGGAAAACTTGGCTTATTAGGCAAATCGGGCCTCGAATAGTAGGCTGAGAAGTGAGTTCTGGCTACTAGGTACGACATATATATATATATATATATATATATAATGTCGTACCTAGTAGCCAGAACACACTTCTCGGCCTACTATGCAAGGCCCGATTTGCCTAATAAGCCAAGTTTTCATGAATTAATTGTTTTTCGACTACCTAACCTACCTAACCTAACCTAACCTAACTTTTTCTGCTACCTAACCTAACCTAACCTATAGAGATTAGGTTAGGTAGGGTTTGTTAGGTTCGGTCATATATCTACGTTAATTTTAACTCCAATTAAAAAAAATTGACCTCATACATAATGAAATGGGTAGCTTTATCATTTGATAAGAAAAAAATTAGAGAAAATATATTAATTCAGGAAAACTTGGCTTATTAGGCAAATCGGGCCTTGAATAGTAGGCCGAGAAGTGCATTCTGGCTATTAGGTACGACATATACAAACCAGCTAACTACCCTTCACCAGCTTGCCTGCCCCTGATTGGTGACTCGCCAGCCGCGCACCTGCACACTGCACCTCGGCGCCCTCTACCCGAGTCGACGTCTGAGCCTGACCAGCTATGAACTTCAGAATATTCCTTGTGCTCTTAGCGTTGACATCTCTCTCTGGCATACTAGCTCATTAGCTCGTATACGAAGGGGGGTTTCAGCCATAGCCGATATTCTCAGCACCATTTTAACATTGTAATTTTGTGTCTCACATTGTCTTTACAGTTCTTTATTATTTTTATTGAATCTTTAACTTCCCGAGATTTGTCTTTATTTTCATTTATGTTTAAAGTAAATATATTAAAGTTTCATTGTTCATACTTAGTGTTTTACGTGTTCCTCCCTCTCACTTACCACAGACAACAGGCAAGCAGTCTATATTTTTGTTTTAAGTGTGACCAGGCATTGACACCTGCCATTGGAGGACTGCTGAACATCAACACTCCAACACTTTCCCGTCACAATATATATATATATATATATATATATATATATATATATATATATATATATATATATATATATATATATATATTGTGACGGGAAAGTGTTGGAGTGTTGATGTTCAGCAGTCCTCCAATGGCAGGTGTCAATGCCTGGTCACACTTAAAACAAAAATATAGACTGCTTGCCTGTTGTCTGTGGTAAGTGAGAGGGAGGAACACGTAAAACACTAAGTATGAACAATGAAACTTTAATATATTTACTTTAAACATAAATGAAAATAAAGACAAATCTCGGGAAGTTAAAGATTCAATAAAAATAATAAAGAACTGTAAAGACAATGTGAGACACAAAATTACAATGTTAAAATGGTGCTGAGAATATCGGCTATGGCTGAAACCCCCCTTCGTATACGAGCTAATGAGCTAGTATGCCAGAGAGAGATGTCAACGCTAAGAGCACAAGGAATATTCTGAAGTTGATAGCTGGTCAGGCTCAGACGTCGACTCGGGTAGAGGGCGCCGAGGTGCAGTGTGCAGGTGCGCGGCTGGCGAGTCACCAATCAGGGGCAGGCAAGCTGGTGAAGGGTAGTTAGCTGGTTTGTATATGTCGTACCTAATAGCCAGAATGCACTTCTCGGCCTACTATTCAAGGCCCGATTTGCCTAATAAGCCAAGTTTTCCTGAATTAATATATTTTCTCTAATTTTTTTCTTATCAAATGATAAAGCTACCCATTTCATTATGTATGAGGTCAATTTTTTTTAATTGGAGTTAAAATTAACGTAGATATATGACCGAACCTAACAAACCCTACCTAACCTAATCTCTATAGGTTAGGTTAGGTTAGGTAGCAGAAAAAGTTAGGTTAGGTTAGGTAGGTTAGGTAGTCGAAAAACAATTAATTCATGAAAACTTGGCTTATTAGGCAAATCGGGCCTTGCATAGTAGGCCGAGAAGTGTGTTCTGGCTACTAGGTACGACATTATATATATATATATATATATAAAGTATATTTTGGTAGCAGTCTTCCTTGAAAACATATGTTGTTGAATATAACACCCCCTCCCCATCCGGCCCGTTGGCGTCGTGAGGGGGCTTGGTGGACGGCTGCCGGAGTGTGATGCTCCGTTGGGCAGTCCTCTGTCCTTTTCTGGCCTTGCACTCCTGCTGCTGTCTTCTCCAATTGTGCCGGATCGCTTTTCCTTTTCCTTATGTTTCGTTTTTCTCCCCCCTCTTCTCCTATCTGCTTGTCGTTTCCTGCCGACCTTTTGCTTGTTTTGGATTCTTTCTTTGGACTTCTTCTATTTTGACGCCCGGGTGCTTGAGGAGGCATACTCTTGCACCCGTAGAACTGTAGTACCCAACGTCTCGAGCGAGGGGAACCTTTTATTGTCAATCCCCCTTTCGTCGCTGAACCCGATCTCGACGGACTGACGGTTCTTAAGGTGGCGTTTGTGGGGCGTATACTCACGACGCACCCCTAGGGGGCCCCGGCATGATCGGCGATAGCTTCCTGTTGGGTGTCCTGCCTCTAATTGTGGCTCCATGGTGGGTATGGGGGCACATTCGTGGATGAATTTGTCACTTTTCGTCTCTATGTCGTTGAATGTTTCCGTTGTACCCTCTCAGGCTCGTGGGGTGGGCGACCAAGCCCCCGAGTCGGCCTGTATTGGAAGACCAGGCTCTGTAGCTCCCGCTGCGTTGGGCCCCGACCTTGCTCCTCCTTTGACCGTCCTGACTTCTTCCCCCAGCTCCCCTCCCTCCTCTGTGGTTGGGTCGAGCCTCCAGCCCCCGGTGGTGACCACTTCGTCCCCTGGTGTGGCTAAGTCTTTCGTTGTGACTACTGCGCCTTTTGACCCCTCTCTCTCTAGGGGTTCTCAACGCCGTTCGCGCCCCAACCGCACTCGCTCGATTCCTTCTCGTGCTGATGCGTATCAGGCCTTGTTTGGTCCTGCTTCATGGGCCAAATACTTTGATCTCCTCCCTCTTGATTCTGCGCCTCCTGACGATTTCTCCCTCCATCGGCATCTTGTAGATTCCGTGGATGCGTCTGTTACTTTCAACCCCACTCGTCTCGGTACACGTGTCGTTGCTGCTCCTTCTCAGGATGCGGCTTCCCGCTTGGCTGCCTTATCTTGCCTTGGCGAGATCCCTGTTCGGGTCTCCAAGAACGTTCAGATGAATGCCAGTGTTGGCACTATTCTCCTCCCACCCCATGTTGCAACCGGTGTTCGGAATCTGCAGGATTGCCACGATGATATTCGGCATATCCTTGATGCCCAAGGCCATTCTGTCCTCCAGGTTGACTCGTTTACTCGTCCCCCTCGTGGTCGTCGCCGTCAACCCCTTCGCGTTGTGAAGATCACCTTTGATGGTAGGACCCTTCCATCCTCTGTCATTCTTGCTGGTGCTAGGTGCTCTGTCCAGGAGTATATTCCTTCTCCTCGACTTTGTAACAAGTGCTGGAGGTTTGGGCATGGTGCCCTCCGCTGCTCTGGGACTGTCTCTCTCTGTCCTTTGTGTGGGAGTGAAGGTCACTCTAAGTCGGAGTGCACTTCTCCCCAGGCTCGTTGCCTCAACTGCGGTGAGGCCCATCCTACCTTCTCCCGTGCGTGTGTCCATTACAAGCTTGAGGCAGCCGTCCTCAACTTGAAGCACCGGGAGCGTTTATCTTTTCCTGAGGCGAGGCGCCAGGTTCGCCGGCTCCCGCCTTTTGCTAATATCTCTTATGCTCGCGTGTTGCGCTCTTCCTCTCCTCGTCCTTCCCGCCTTCCTCAGACTCACAACCGTTTCCGGGCCTTGGACCCTGATGCGCCCACTGCCCCCTCCTTTGTTCCTTTGGGTTCTCTCCCGAAGGATCCTCCTCCTGGTCCTCTGTCTGGGGTTCCCCTTCCTTCTACCCGGTCTGTCGTGTCTCCTGTGTCTTCTTCCTCGTCCCCCTCCGATCCTCCTTCCCATCCTCTTCCTCCATCTATCGGCTCTCCCCACCGCCTGTCGGTGCGGGCGGATGTCCATCGCTCTCCTAACGGCCGTCGTGTGTGCTCTCGTTCGGCTTCTCCTGTTGAGACACTGGAATCCGTTGCCCGGTACGTAGTTGCTGGGACACCGGTCTCTTTAAGTCAGAAGCGAAAGCCTGGCTCCTCTCCTTCCTCTTCCCCGGCGGGTAAGAAGGCTTCGCTTTCTTCCTCAGCTCCTACTTCTGGCTCTGTTGCTCCTTCCCCTCCCGTTTCAGTGATTGCGCCCCCTGTTCCTGCTATGGAGGTTTCTTTGGCCCCTGCTTCCCTTTCGGTTGCTGCTCTTGCTGAGGTGCGCTCCCCTCTTTCTACTCCCCCTCTTCCTGCTGCTGTCCTTGACTGCTCCTCTCCGTTGTCTCCTCCTCTTCCTCCTCCTCCTCCTCCTCCTCCTCCTCCTTTGGACCCCGCCCGCCCACCTCTGATCTGTTCTCCCGTTTCCTTCCCTCCGTCTTTGCTCAGTTTACCCATGCCCCCTAACCCTGACTTTGCTGACCCTGATCCCGACCCTGATATTCTTTAACGTGCTCTGTTGCTCTTTCGCCTTTGTTTCTTCCTTGTTCTCTGTTTTTGTCCTTTCTCTTCTCGTCGTTGTCCATTCTTCAATGGAACGTTCGAGGTTATTACGCCAATTTCCTCGAACTCCAACTTCTGATTTCGCGGTTTTCGCCCCTTTGTGTCTGTCTCCAGGAGCCAATGCTTGGTGCTCGTCCTGGTCGTTTTCGTGGCTATTCCTTTCTCTCCCCCCCCCCCCCAGCCATTGCTGGGGCTTCTAATTCTTCTGCTCTCTTGATTCGTGCTGATGTTCCCTTTGTTCCTTTGCTTTTTCCTTCGCCTCTCCATTGTTCTGCTGCTCGTATCTTTGTGGGGAAATGGTACACAGTTTGTTCCATTTATCTCCCCCCGAGTGTCCCGCTCTCTCTTCCTGATTTGAAACACCTCCTAGACTCCTTGCCGGAGCCTGTGCTCCTGCTGGGTGACTTCAATTGTCGTCATTCTCTTTGGGGTGACGTTCTGACGAATACCCGGGGTCGCCTCCTTGAGCCGTTTCTCCTCTCTTCTTCCCTGTCTCTTCTGAATTCTGGTGAGCCCACTCATTTGGACTCTCGGACTCGCACCCTTTCTTGTCTTGATCTTTCTCTCTGCTCTTCTTCTCTTTACTTAGATTTCACGTGGCAGGTTCTTGATGACCTCCATGGAAGTGATCATTTCCCCATCCTTGTTTCCTTTTTCTCTTTTCGCCCTTCCCTCTCTTTCCCTAGGTGGCAGTTTGCTAAGGCAGACTGGACCCTATTTACCCTCAGTGCTGCTCTCTCTGACCTCTCCCTTCTGCCTCTCTCTCGCGCTCTCCTCCTTTTTCATGACACTGTCTTCAACGCTGCCCTCCGCTCTATTCCTCGCTCTTCCTCTCGGGGTCCACGGAAGTGCGTTCCCTGGTGGAATGCGGACTGTGCTCGGGCTGTCCGCTGTAAGCGTGCAGCCTGGAAGAGGCACCGCCGTAGGCAGACGACCGATTCTTTTCTTTTCTTTCGGAAAGCGAGTGCGGTGGCCCGTAGGGCCATCCGTACGGCTAAACGTGAATGTTGGGCATCTTATGTCTCAACAATTACGTCCGAAACCCCTCTGGCCCAGATCTGGAAGCGTATCCGCAAGATAGCGGGTAAGTTCGTTCCCGATGTTTCACCGGTCCTTCACCTCCATGATACTCTTGTGGCGGACCCGTTGCAGGTCGCTTCCGAACTGGGTTCCCACTTTTCTTCTGTTAGCTCTGGTCTTCATCTTCCCCAATCTTTCCTTCTTCGTAAACCTGTCCTTGAGTCTCGTCCTTTAGATTTCTGCACTCATCTTCAGCTTCCCTATAATGATCCCTTCTCTCTCTCTGAACTTCGTTCTGCCCTGGCCCTCTGCGGTTCTACGGCGGCGGGCTCCGATGGTATTCATTATGAGATGCTTCGCCATCTCCCTCCGAGCACGTCTCAGTATTTACTGAGTCTGTATAATCGGATCTGGGAGTCGTCGTCAGTCCCTGAGGACTGGCTCGATGCCGTTGTCCTCCCTGTTCGCAAACCGGGGTCTCTGGGTACTTCCCCTAAGGACTTTCGCCCTATTGCTCTCACAAGTTGTGTCTGCAAACTCTTTGAACGTATGGTTAACGTTCGTCTGATGTGGTTCCTGGAACACCATCACCTCCTCTCCCCTTCTCAATTTGGTTTCCGCAAGTGCCGCAGCACGACAGATGTCCTGGTGAACTTGGAGGTCTATATTCGTACTGCTTTTGCTGCGAAGACCTCCGTTGTTGCCGTCCTTTTTGACCTGGAAAAGGCTTACGACACCACTTGGCGTTATCATATCCTATCTCAACTTCATTCTTTTGGCCTTCGTGGTCATCTCCCTCTCTTTCTCCGCAGCTTCCTCTCTCGTCGTTCCTTTCGGGTGCGCCTTGGTACCGCTCTCTCTCCCTCTTTTCAGCAATACGAAGGTGTGCCCCAGGGTAGTGTTCTGAGCACTACTCTTTTTCTGGTTGCCCTCAATGGTCTTCTTTCCTCTCTTCCTTCTGGTGTCTTCTCCGCTCTCTATGTCGATGATCTTACCCTTTGTTGTCAGGGTGATGATTCGCCTCTCCTTCAACGCCGGCTTCAACTTGCAATTGATGCCGTGTCGTCTTGGGCCACTGATCATGGCTTCAAGTTCTCTACTTCTAAGACTTGTGCCATGACTTTTACGCGGAAACGGGTTGTTCTTCGTCCCTCTTTGTCACTTTATGGTCATCCCCTTGAATACAAAGATTCCGCGAAGCTTTTGGGGTTATTCCTTGACACTCGTTTGTCTTGGTCTCCCCATATCTCTTACCTCCGTGTTGAGTGCTCTAAGGCCCTTACCCTCCTTCGGGTCTTGTCCCATACTTCTTGGGGGGCAGATAGGCGCACTCTCCTTGCTTTACATTCCTCTCTCGTCCTGTCTAAGCTCGATTATGGTTGCCCTGCTTACTCGTCTGCTTCTCCTTCTACTCTTCGCCGTCTTGATGCTTTGCACCATACTGGGTTGCGCCTCAGTTCTGGTGCCTTTCGTTCGACTCCCGTCCTTAGCTTGTATGTTGACACTGGCTTCCTGTCTCTCCAGGACCGCCGTGATCGCTACTGTCTTCGCTATCTTGCGCGGTCCTTGCAACATCCTTCCTCTCGCCTCTGTCGTGCTTTAACTTTTACCCCTCCTGCGGTTCCTGTTCCTCTTCACCACCTCCCTCTTTCTGTCCGGTTATCTCGCCTGCAGGATTCTCTTTCCGTTCGTATTTCTGATGTTTCTCCTCGTGTTGTTCCTTCTTTGCCCCCGTGGAGGGTCCCTCTTCCGCGGTTTTGTACATCCTTGACCCGTATCACTAAAGCTTTTACCCCTCCTACGGTTCTAAAACGCCTTTTCCTCGAGCACTTTTCTTCTCACTCCCGCTCCGTTTCTGTCTTCACCGATGGGTCTAAGTCAGCGGACGGTGTTGGCTACTCTGTTGTTTTTCCTGATCGCACTTATATGTGTCGCTTGCCTCCGGAGACTAGCATCTTTACAGCGGAACTTTATGCTATTCTCTATGCTCTTCGTCTCCTGCTTTCTCGTTGTCAGTCTTCCTTTGTAGTTGTTGTTGACTCTCGTAGTGCCCTCATGGCTCTCGGGTCCTTTAATCCGGTTCATCCAGTGGTTGTCGAGATCCAGCATTGGCTGTTTCTCGTTCACAGTAAATTTAAGTCGGTTGAGTTTTGTTGGGTTCCCAGCCATATTGGTGTGTCTTTAAATGAGCGTGCGGATGCTGCCGCCAAGGAAGCTGTCCGCTCTTGTCCCATCTCTCGTAAGGGCATTCCGTATTCCGACTTTTACCCGGTTATCCATTCCTCAGTCCTTACCCGTTGGCAGGCTTCTTGGTTGTCTGTTACTGGTAACAAGCTACGTACTCTTAAATGTTGTGTTTCCTCGTGGCAGTCCTCCTTCCACCGTAACCGGCGGTGGGAAACAGCTCTGGCGAGGTTGCGTATTGGCCATACTCGCTTAACCCATGGTCACTTGATGGAGCGCCGCCCTGCTCCTTATTGTCCTAGTTGCATTGTCCCTCTTACGGTCGTGCATGTCCTTCTTGAATGTCCTGACTTCCAGGACGAGCGTGTGTCTTGCTTTCCGACCGCCCCTCGCGGTCACCTGTCCCTCGATAGAATTCTTGGTGACTCGGATACTTTTGATATCGTTCGCCTTATGCGTTTTTGTTCTCGTATTGGCATCCTTGGTGATATTTAGCGCCCTCTGATTATTTTGCGTATTTGATGGTGCTACATAGCCTTCCCGGTTTGGTGCCTTCTTTTGATAATTACTTACTTACTTACGGGAGGCAGTCTTTTCCCACAACCTCACACTCCACATGTTACTGATGGGCTGCTTCCTTGGTTATATCTCTCTCTCAAGCACCCCGTGTGTGTGTGTGTGTATGTGTGTGTGTAGTGTGTGTGTGTGTGTGTGTGTGTGTGTGTGTGTGTGTGGGTGTGTGTGTTGTGTGTGTGTGTGTGTGTGGTGTGGGTGTGGGTGTGGGTGTGTGTGTGTGTGTGTGTGTGTGGTGTGTGTGTGTGTGTGTGTGTGTGTGGGTGTGGGTGTGGGGTGTGGTGTGTGTGTGTGTGTGTGGGTGTGTGTGTGTGTGTGTGTGTGTGTGTGTGTGTGTGTGTGGGTGTGTGTGTGTGGGTGGGGTGTGGGTGTGTGTGTGTGTGGGTGGGTGGGGTGTGGGGTGTGTGTGGGTGTGGGTGGGGTGTGGGTGTGTGTGTGTGGGTGGGTGGGGTGTGTGTGTGTGTGGTGTGTGTGTGGGGTGTGTGTGTGTGGGGGGGGGTGTGTGTGTGTGTATGTGTGTGTGTGGGGGGGTGGGGTGTGGGTGTATGTGTGGGTGTGTGTGTGGGTGTGTGTGTGTGTGTGTGTGGGTGTATGTTTGTGTGTGTGTGTGGGTGGGGTGTGGGTGTGTGTGTGTGTGTGTGGGTGGGGTGTGGGTGTGTGTGGGTGTATGTGTGGGGAGTGTACACTCATCTAGTTGTGCTTGCGGGGGTTGAGCTTCGGGTCTTTAGTCCCGCCTCTCAACTGTTAATCAACTCGTGTATAGGTTCCTGAGCCTACTGGGCTCCGGCATAACTACATTTGAAACTGTGTTTGGAGTCAGCCTCCACTATATCACTACTTAATGCATTCCATCTGTTAACTACCCTGACACTGAAAAAGTTCTTTCTAATATCTCTATAGCTCATCTGGGTACTCATTTTCCATTTGTATCCCCTGGTGCTTGTGCCCCCTGTGTTAAATAAATTGTCTTCATCTACTTTATCAGTTCCTCTGAAAATCTTGTATGTGGTAATCATGTGCCCCCATAACTCTTGTTTCTTCTAATGACGTAAGGTTTTGTTTAGTATCCACTGGAGCACCCTACCCGGTTACTCTTGCCTGTTTCTCCAACTTATGCTCCAGTCTCTTATGGGGTACTATGTCAAAGGCTTTCCCACAGTCCTAAAAAATTGTAGTCGTCTCACTTTTCCTTTTTGCTTAATCTTTGTCACCTGGTCAAAGAATTTAATTAAACCTGGAGGCAAGATTTACCATTCTTGAACCCATGTTGGTGGTGTGTGAGGAAGTCCCTTCTCTCCAGATGTGTTACCAGGTTTTTTCTCACAATCTTCTCCATCACCTTGCATGGTATACAAGTTAGGGACATTGGCCTGTAGTTCAGTGCCTCTTGTCTGTCACCCTTTTTGTATATTGGCACTACCTTGTGTGTGCGCACGCGCGCGTGCACCTGCGTGAGCTTCTCAGAGCATACATATTAACTAAGAGTGATGTGTATTCACAATAATTTTTGTTTTCTTCAACTGTGTTATAAACAACTTGACATTTGTCGATGACATTCTGTGTAAAGAAGTTCTCCGGTTTAAGTATTGGTTGTAACAGCTTGATCACTGCTGTAAAAGGCTCCCCAACACGCGAGCCTTTTACACCAAAATACAATTAGGAAAAGCCATAATAAAGTTGAATCTACCAATGCAGTTTACTTTATAAATATAAAAGGATGACTTTCTACCTTTCCTTAATACATTAATTATGAAAGATGGCGACACACACACTGGAGACCAACTTACAAAAGTAACGTCATTCACTCTCACTATAATAAGACGAAACGAGGCAGTGAATAGATTCTTGTGAGGCCTTCCAGGAGTTGTAGTTAACAGTTCCAGGACACCAATAACTCGTTGCTGAACCTGAATTATCCTAAATGCCTGATTAGCTAATGCAGAAAACTTACAACAAAGATTAATAATAACTCAAAATCACACTAGAACAGCGGCTCATCTTCCTGCCAGGCGCCACGATAACAAACATCACAAATTTGTCACAAGATGATGAAGCTGTTCACTGAGGCAGGCGTCTACACCCCGCCTCCCTCCACCTTTCTCTCCCGCCTTTTCCACCAGCCGCGTGTCTGTTACGTCAAACTTCTTTCAAGAGAAAATGTATTTACAATTAAAGTCTCGTTTTGGTGTTTCTCTACTTCGTTGTTAGCATTTCCTGCTGTCTTTAACTGTCATTTTATACTAATTATTCTGTGTAACATTTTTATTAAGTACAACTCTCTCTCTCTCTACTTTTTTGTGGGGTTGCGACAGGTGGGTACAACAGCCGACGACTGCTGGCGCCTGTTACCAGGCTGCGAGCCTTCCCATCCAACAGCTCATGGTAAGCCTTGCCCATTAGTTTTCCTTGGAACACGACTCCCCAATCGTTAAACAACGAGGCACCCAATCGGTACCCAATCACTCCTGGGTGAATAGAAGCGTACATTTAATGATTGGCGCCTAGTCAATCTTCCCCAGCTAGGATACGAACCTTGGCCAAATCGCTCAGGAAACTCGGGGCGAGTGTGTTACAGACACAGAAAACATTGTCATGTTTTAAAAGCTTTAAGCTACTAATAGATAGTGATGATGGTGTGTGCTGGATAGTGATGAAGGTGTGTGCTGGATAGTGATGAAGGTGTGTGCTGGATAGTGATGAAGGTGTGTGCTGGATAGTGATGAAGGTGTGTGCTGGATAGTGATGAAGGTGTGCTGGATAGTGATGAAGGTGTGTGCTGGATATTGATGAAGGTGTGCTGGATAGTGATGAAGGTGTGTGCTGGATAGTGATGATGGTGTGTGCTGGATAGTGATGAAGGTGTGTGCTGGATAGTGCTGAAGGTGTGTGCTGGATAGTGATGAAGGTGTGTGCTGGATAGTGATGAAGGTGTGTGCTGGATAGTGATGAAGGTGTGCTGGATAGTGATGAAGGTGTGTGCTGGATAGTGATGATGGTGTGTGCTGGATAGTGATGAAGGTGTGTGCTGGATAGTGATGACGGTGTGTGCTGGATATTGATGATGGTGTGTGCTGGATAGTGCTGAAGGTGTGTGCTGGATAGTGATGGTGTGTGCTGGATAGTGATGTAGGTGTGTGCTGGATAGTGCTGAAGGTGTGTGCTGGATAGTGATGGGTGTGTGCTGGATAGTGATGTAGGTGTGTGCTGGATAGTGATGGTGTGTGCTGGATAGTGATGTAGGTGTGTGCTGGATAGTGATGGTGTGTGCTGGATAGTGATGTAGGTGTGTGCTGGATAGTGATGGTGTGTGCTGGATAGTGATGGTGTGTGCTGGATAGTGCTGAAGGTGTGTGCTGGATAGTGATGGTGTGTGCTGGATAGTGATGGTGTGTGCTGGATAGTGATGTAGGTGTGTGCTGGATAGTGCTGAAGGTGTGTGCTGGATAGTGATGGTGTGTGCTGGATAGTGTTGTAGGTGTGTGCTGGATAGTGATGGTGTGTGCTGGATAGTGATGGTGTGTGCTGGATAGTGATGGTGTGTGCTGGATAGTGATGAAGGTGTGTGCTGGATAGTGATGATGGTGTGTGCTGGATAGTGATGAAGGTGTGTGCTGGATAGTGATGAAGGTGTGCTGGATAGTGATGGTGTGTGCTGGATAGTGATGAAGGTGTGCTGGATAGTGATGAAGGTGTGTGCTGGATAGTGATGATGGTGTGTGCTGGATAGTGATGAAGGTGTGTGCTGGATAGTGATGATGGTGTGCTGGATAGTGATGATGGTGTGTGCTGAAGGTGTGTGCTGGATAGTGCTGAAGGTGTGTGCTGGATAGTGATGGTGTGTGCTGGATAGTGCTGTAGGTGTGTGCTGGATAGTGATGGTGTGTGCTGGATAGTGATGGTGTGTGCTGGATAGTGATGGTGTGTGCTGGATAGTGCTGTAGGTGTGTGCTGGATAGTGATGGTGTGTGCTGGATAGTGCTGTAGGTGTGTGCTGGATAGTGATGAAGGTGTGTGCTGGATAGTGATGAAGGTGTGTGCTGGATAGTGATGGTGTGTGCTGGATAGTGATGGTGTGTGCTGGATAGTGATGGTGTGTGCTGGATAGTGATGGTGTGTGCTGGATAGTGATGGTGTGTGCTGGATAGTGATGAAGGTGTGTGCTGGATAGTGCTGAAGGTGTGTGCTGGATAGTGATGAAGGTGTGTGCTGGATAGTGCTGAAGGTGTGTGCTGGATAGTGCTGAAGGTGTGTGCTGGATAGTGATGGTGTGTGCTGGATAGTGCTGTAGGTGTGTGCTGGATAGTGATGGTGTGTGCTGGATAGTGATGAAGGTGTGTGCTGGATAGTGATGGTGTGTGCTGGATAGTGCTGAAGGTGTGTGCTGGATAGTGCTGTAGGTGTGTGCTGGATAGTGCTGTAGGTGTGTGCTGGATAGTGATGGTGTGTGCTGGATAGTGATGGTGTGTGCTGGATAGTGATGGTGTGTGCTGGATAGTGATGGTGTGTGCTGGATAGTGATGGTGTGTGCTGGATAGTGATGGTGTGTGCTGGATAGTGCTGAAGGTGTGTGCTGGATAGTGATGGTGTGTGCTGGATAGTGATGAAGGTGTGTGCTGGATAGTGATGAAGGTGTGTGCTGGATAGTGATGAAGGTGTGTGCTGGATAGTGATGAAGGTGTGTGCTGGATAGTGATGTAGGTGTGTGCTGGATAGTGATGAAGGTGTGTGCTGGATAGTGCTGAAGGTGTGTGCTGGATAGTGATGAAGGTGTGTGCTGGATAGTGATGAAGGTGTGTGCTGGATAGTGCTGAAGGTGTGTTCTGGATAGTGATGTAGGTGTGTGCTGGATAGTGATGAAGGTGTGTGCTGGATAGTGATGAAGGTGTGTGCTGGATAGTGATGAAGGTGTGTGCTGGATAGTGCTGAAGGTGTGTTCTGGATAGTGCTGAAGGTGTGTGCTGGATAGTGATGAAGGTGTGTTCTGGATAGTGCTGAAGGTGTGTGCTGGATAGTGATGAAGGTGTGTGCTGGATAGTGATGAAGGTGTGTGCTGGATAGTGATGAAGGTGTGTGCTGGATAGTGCTGAAGGTGTGTGCTGGATAGTGATGATGGTGTGTGCTGGATAGTGCTGAAGGTGTGTGCTGGATAGTGATGATGGTGTGTGCTGGATAGTGATGGATGTGTGCTGGATAGTGCTGTAGGTGTGTGCTGGATAGTGATGATGGGTGTGTGTGCTGGATAGTGATGAAGGTGTGTGCTGGATAGTGATGATGGTGTGTGCTGGATAGTGCTGAAGGTGTGTTCTGGATAGTGCTGAAGGTGTGTGCTGGATAGTGATGATGGTGTGTGCTGGATAGTGCTGAAGGTGTGTTCTGGATAGTGATGATGGTGTGTGTGCTGGATAGTGCTGAAGGTGTGTGCTGGATAGTGATGAAGGTGTGTGCTGGATAGTGATGAAGGTGTGTGCTGGATAGTGATGAAGGTGTGTGCTGGATAGTGCTGAAGGTGTGTGCTGGATAGTGATGATGGTGTGTGCTGGATAGTGATGTAGGTGTGTGCTGGATAGTGATGATGGTGTGTGCTGGATAGTGATGTAGGTGTGTGCTGGATAGTGATGATGGTGGTGTTGCTGGATAGTGCTGAAGGTGTGTTCTGGATAGTGATGAAGGTGTGTGCTGGATAGTGCTGAAGGTGTGTTCTGGATAGTGATGTAGGTGTGTGCTGGATAGTGATGAAGGTGTGTGCTGGATAGTGATGAAGGTGTGTGCTGGATAGTGATGAAGGTGTGTGCTGGATAGTGATGTAGGTGTGTGCTGGATAGTGATGTAGGTGTGTGCTGGATAGTGATGAAGTATTTTAGAGATTAAATAATATTTGATGATATCCTCTTGATGCGGGCTTCAAGGAACACGACTGGCGTGATATCAACCCCCAGGTCTTCCTCTCTGATTCTTTCAGAATCATCTTTGGTCAGAGAATTTGAAGAATTTCATCTTCCAAATGGTTCCTTGTATCTAGCCTCCTGCTCCCTATACCTGTCTTCATTACTTTGCATTTTGCTTGGGTTAAACTCTAACACCCATTTGTTGGACCATTCCTTCAGTTTGTCCAGGTCATCTTGAAGCCTCATGATATCATCTATCTAAATCTTTCTCATAATTTTGGCATTTTCAGCAAACATTGAGAGAAATGAGTCTATACCCTCTGGGAGATCATTTACGTATATCAGAAACAGGATAGGTCCAAGTACATTGACCTGTGTGTGTGTGTGTGTGTACTCACTCAGTTGCACTCACTTAGTTGTACTCACCTAGTTGTGCTTGCGGGGGTTGAGCTTTTGGCTCTTTGGTCCCGCCTCTCAGCTGTCAATCTACTGTGTGTGTGTGTGTGTATGTATGTGTGTGTGTTTGTGTGTACTCACCTATTTGTGCATGCAGGATCCAGCTCTAGCTCTTGACCCCCCCCCCCCGCATTTCCATTCGTTGGTTGTCTAATGCAATAACTCATGGCCTATTTCCCTATCATTACTGCTTGTGAAGTTATGAATGATGTTTGCGTCTACAACCTGCTCCTTTAGGATATTCTATTTATTCAATAAAAGCCCACTACCCTTATGCTAAAATAAAACTTTCTAACATCTCTGACACGTCTGAGTCTCAAGCTTCCATCCGTGCCTTCTTGTTGTTTGTATTCATTTTACACATTTTCTCTGTTTTCACTTCTGTCAATCTCTCTAAGTATTTTATATGTCTGTATCATGTCTCCCCTCTCCCTTCTCCTTTCTAATGTCGTCAGATTTAGTTCTTTCAGTCTGTCTTCATACCTCATCCCTCGCAGCTCTGGGACAAGTCTCGTTGCAAACGTCTGCCCATTTTCCAGCTTCATTATGAGTTCTTTTTTTAGATGGGGGCTCCAAGATGGGTCGGCATACTCTAAGACTGGCCTCACATAGGCATACAGTGATCTAAAATCCCTCTTATTGAAGTTTCTGAAGGATATTCTGACTTTTACCAGCGTAGAACATACGGGTGACGTTATTCTATTTATATGAGCCTCTGAAGTTAGGTTTGGTGTTATGTCCACTCCCAGGTCTTATTCTCTAGTGGTTATAGGAAGGTGGTTTCCCTTCATCGTGTATTGGCCTTCCGGTATCCTGGCTCCTGATCCCTTTTCCATCACCTAACACTTACTGGTGTTGAACTCTAGCAGCCACTTCTCGGACTAGTTCCGCAACATATTCAAGTCATCCTGGAGAACCTTACAATCCTCGTGTCTCAATCTTCCTCATTAGTTTTGCATTATCTACAGACATCAACATATAAGAGTCGACTCCTGCAGTCAAGTCGTTAACATAAATGAGGAATAAATAATATGGGGCCCTGTGTGTGTGTGTGTGTGTGTGTGTGTGTGTGTGTGTGTGTGTGTGTGTGTGTGTGTGTGTGTGTGTGTGTTTGTGTGTGTGTGTGTGTGTGTGTGTGTGTGTGGTGTGTAATTGCCTAAGTGTAGTTACAGGATGAGAGCTACGCTCGTGGTGTCCCGTCTTCCCAGCACTCTTTGTCACATAACGCTTTGAAACTACTGACGGTCTTGGTCTCCACCACCTTCTCACCTAACTTGTTCCAAGCGTCTACCACTCTGTTTGCAAAAGTGAATTTTCTTATATTTCTTCGGCATCTGTGTTTAGCTAGTTTATATCTATGACCTCTTGTTCTTAAAGTTCCAGGTCTCAGGAAATCTTCCCTATCGATTTTATCAATTCCTGTTACTATTTTGTATATAGTGATCATATCACCTCTTTTTCTTCTGTCTTCTAGTTTTGGCATATTTAATGCCTCTAACCTCTCCTCGTAGCTCTTGCCCTTCAGTTCTGGGAGCCACTTAGTAGCATGTCTTTGCACCTTTTCCATTTTTTTTTTGTGTGTGTTTACTAGTTGTGTTTTTACGGGGGTTGAGCTTTGCTCTTTCAGCCCGCCTCTCAACTGTCAATCAACTGTTTACTAACTACTTACTAACTACTTTACTACTTTTTTTTTTTTTTTCCACACCACACTCACACACCCCAGGAAGCAGCCCGTGACAATTGACTAACTCCCAGGTACCTATTTACTGCTAGGTAACAGGGGGCACTTAGGGTGAAAGAAACTTTTGCCCATTTGTTTCTGCCTCGTGCGGGAATCGAACCCGCGCCACAGAATTACAAGTCCTGCGCGCTATCCACCAGGCTACGAGGCCCCTTCCCCACCAGGCGTGTGTGTGTGTGTGTGTGTGTGTGTGTGTATTCACCATTTGTGTCTGGAGAATCGAGCTCTTATCTCTTGGACCCCGCCTTTCTAACCAATTTATTTTTCTTCTATTATATCTACTTCACATATTTCTCTCTAACACACACACACACACACAGGAAGCAGCCTGTAGCAACTGTCTAATTCCCAGGTACCTATATACCGCTTGGTGAACATGGCATCAGGGTGAAAGAATATGCCTCTTTTGTTTTCGCCTCCGCCGGGACTCTAACCCGGGCCCTTAGGACTACTGTGTGTGGTCTGAGTGTGGTGGGGAGGAGGGGATGCCCGTTGTGTGCGTGCGTTTGGCCATTGGTGTATAAACGGTTGGATGTAAATGTGCTTTCATGTCATATTTAATTATCTGTCAGCAGCAGGAACTAGTCGACTGGTTTATGTGAAGCCTCGGGAACATTTTGTGCGCTATTACTGAGGTTCCCGTCAACATTTATTATCATAAAGTCCCCGGCAATATTTTGCATGTTATCACCAAGGTCATTGGCGACATTTGACGTGTCATCACCCGTGTGGTTAAGTCGTATGACACACACACACACACACACACACACACACACACACACACACACACACACACACACACACACACACACACACACACACACACACACAAGCCGTACATTATTCACCGGCGGAGGAGCAGCATGGAAGGAGGGTGTGTGGCGGGTAACGACTTGCTTGGCCTGAATTGCGGCGCAGGTCGCCAGGGCGGGCGGGAGGTGGTGCTGGTGCCGGTGGTGGGGCCTCAGTCTCCGTGTGTGTGGCGCCCCTCCACCACACCACGTGCACCGCCTCTCACGGCCCGGACACCACCAAGGGAGAAGTGGAGGGGGGACTAGTTGGAGGGTTGAGAACACTGAGAAAAGTGAGAGAAAGAGTTGGTAAGAATTTTCTGAAAAGACCGTCTGGTCGGATAGGAAATGAGACAGATGGAACGATAAAATAGGAGCAAGGAAACGGATGCCTGATGAATAGGACAAAAGAGAAAAGGAGATTAGGGCAGTGAATATGTTAAATTGTCCACAATGATTGGTAAAGCATGCCTGAGGGGGGGGGGGGGGGGGGAGGATGGGAAGGGAGGAAGGTGGAGGGCAGAGGAAGCATGAAAGAGACGAGAGGAGGTGGGAAGGAAGGGAAAGACGAGGGTCAATAAGAAGCTGGTGAGTAAAGGCAGGATAAAGAAACTAAGAATCAGGGGGGAGGACTGTGTGTGTGTGTCAGCCGCCTGGGAGAGAGAGAGAGAGGGCGGGGGCCATCTTGGGAGAGCGGGAGATGGGGCCGGGATGGGACGGGAGACGAATGGCAGTGAGAGGTGTTCACCAGGTTGTCAAATGTACGCCTGGACAGAGGGGGAAAGAGGAAGGAAACGAAATGGTAATAGGAAATAAGGAGGTAAATGGGAAAGGTAAGGAAATGGGAAGGTAGATAAGGACGCGGGACGGAGGTAGAAGCGAGGAGGAGGAGCGGAGGAGGTCTTGACCTTTGTCACAAGTACATTATAAGAGGATGAAAGAAGGAACGGAAGAGGAGGAGGAAGAGGACGGTACGGGAGAAAAGGGCGAAAAATAACTAATTCAGTGAAGGAAAAGGGGCAACGTCCACTAAACAAAGCAACAGAACGTAACCTGTCCAAGGCACGAAAATAATTTGTTGTCTAATGTACGCTGCTTTAAGTCTAAGTTAGCAGACATATGTTCAATAGCCAGACATATGTTCCAAGCCTAGAAAAGTTCAGTTTTGTTTTTTTCATGCGCTCTACGAAACTGATCATACAAACTGTGAACATTGCTGGCTGCAAACGTCCATTTTGTACGTTCGACCAAATAATTGCTGTAAAGTACTATGGTTTGTTGGTACATGGGCTGTGAAGATCTGAGAAGGATGTGACAAGACAAGGTAGAAATCTGGGGGTTAGAGATGAACACCTTGATATTTCCTTGTAACTGAAAAATGTGACTTAGAGGATGAGGTGAGGAAGATGGCCAGAAGCAGTGTAGGGGGGGGGGGGAAGGGTGATAGGGGGGTCAGGGAGATAGTAGGGAGGTGAAAGAGAGTCAGAAAAATGTTTGAGGGCGGGTGAAGAGGTTTTAATGGAGAATGAGGGAGAGGAATGATAATCAATACTGCCAGCTGATTGCCCCACACACACACACACACACACACACACACACACACACACACACACACACACACACACACACACACACACACACACACACATTAGATTAGGAGATTAGAGCCCTCAAAGAAAATGGTATCGAGGCTGAGAATCAGAAAACCACCCAGGGAGAAGGTGGTAATAGTTTTCTGGATGAGAATGCCACAATAAAAGCAACATTTGCGGAAATACTAAAAACAAAAATAACTCTGAAGTAATGACTGCAGTGATGGAGGTGGCCATGAAAGCAGCCACCTCGCAGGAGGCGGCACGCTCCACTAGCCAACTGCTGGAAAGGAACAGATCAGTGGTTGCTGTGGGTATTAAGGAACAGGAAGGATCTAATAGGACAGAGTGGAGTGACAAGGACAAAGCAGCAGTGAATGAAGTACTAAAGGCACTAGACATGGAAGGGGCTGAGCATAGCATTGAGAAGGTTTTCAGGCTAGGCCGGTACAACAAAGACTGAGACCGATGATAAAGATAGTGTTTGCAAACGAGAACACAAAGGAGAAGATCCTATCAAGGAAGAGCTCCCTGAAAAACGTGGGAAAATTAAAAAATGTATTCCTCCAAAGAGACATGACAAGGGAGGAGAGAGCCGTGGCGGCAGAAGCAAGGAAGAGGCGCAGGGCGAGAGGGGAAAACCAGGAAGTCACAGCTCCCAACCCAACACCCCCAGAGGCGAGGGGGGAACCCACAACCAGCTACCCAGTAACGCCAGAAGGGAGGACAACCCCGCCTCCCTCCTCTGCATAGAAAACCCCCCTACCCCAAACCCTCCCTGCCCCCACTCAAATGTTCAGCAAAATCTCCCTCCCCCCACACCCAATCCCCACCCTTCTACCCCTCCCCTCCTCCCGAGTCCTCCCTCCCCCCCTTTCCTTCCCGTCCTCCCTCCCCTTTCACCCCATACCCTCCCTGTCCCTCCCCCTTCACTGGATCCCCCGCACCTCATCCCAGTATCCTCTGAGACCCTGTTATCCACCTCACAGGTCCTCACACCCATGGAACAGCCTCCCCCACCAGCAGAACACTCACCAAGGAGGCGATTTGAGAAGGGACAGAAGAAAGTGAGCCTCAAAGCGATGTACACAAACATAGATGGAATTACAAATAAAGCAAATGAGCTTGGAGAACTGGTACTAGAGGAAAACCCAGACATAATAGCCCTCACAGAAACAAAGATCACGAAAACGATAACAAATGCAGTGTTCCCACAGGACTATTATGTTATGAGGAAAGAGAGGGAAGGAAGAGGTGGGGGTGGTGTAGCTCTGCTGGTAAGACAAGGCTGGGATTTTGAGGAGATGGATATTCAGGGCAGTGAAGGTTTTAGTGACTACATAGCAGGTACTGTAACAAATGGAGGGAAAAAAATTATAGTCGCAGTCATAAATAATCCACCACCAAATGACAGAAGACCTAGACAGGAATATGATAGAAACAACATGGCCACCATTAACATAATAGAAAGAGCAGCTTCTGTTGCTAGCAGGAATGGATCTGGACTACTAATTATGGGAGACTTCAACCATGGGAAGATAGATTGGAAGAACAGAGACCCGCATGGAGGACCAGAAACATGGAGAGCTAAGCTGCTGGACGTGGCAACAAGAAACTTTCTAAGCCAGCACACCAAAGAACCAACAAGAATGAGAGGAGAAGATGAACCAGCAATGCTTGATTTGATATTTACCCTAAATGAATGGGATATAAGGGAAGTTAAGATGGAAGCGCCCTTGGGAATGAGTGATCACAGTGTATTGAACTTTGAGTACCTGGTAGAGCTAGGACTTATCTCCCCCCAAAAAGAACTAGGAATCAAAAGGCTGGCATACCGAAAGGGGAATTATGAACAGATGAGAAGTTTCCTAAGTGAAATACCTTGGGACACAGACCTCAGAGACAAGTCTGTACAGGGTATGATGGACTATGTTACCCAAAAGTGTCAGGAGGCAGTAAACAGGTTCATCCCGGCCCAAAGGGAAAAATCCGAGAAGCAACAGAAGAATCCATGGTATAATAGGGCATGTATGGAAGCGAAGAAACTGAACAAAAAGACGTGGAGGAACTTCCGGAATAACAGAACACCAGAAAGCAGAGAGAGATACCAGAGAACCAGGAATGAGTACGTCAGGGTGAGAAGAGAAGCAGAGAAAAATTTTGAAAATGATATAGCAAACAAAGCCAAGACCGAACCAAAGCTACTCCACAGTCACATCAGAAGGAAAACAACAGTGAAAGAACAGGTATTGAAACTTAGAACAGGCGAGGACAGGTATACAGAGAATGACAGAGAGGTGTGTGAGGAACTCAACAAGAGGTTCCAGGAGGTCTTCACAATAGAACAGGGTGAGGTCACTGTGCTAGGAGAAAGGGAGGTAAACCAGGCGGCCTTGGAGGAGTTCGAAATTACGAGAGAGGAGGTCAAGAGACACCTGCTGGATCTGGATGTTAGAAAGGCTGTTGGTCCAGATGGGATCTCACCATGGGTACTGAAAGAGTGTGCAGAGGCACTTTGCCTGCCACTCTCCATAGTGTATAGTAAGTCACTAGAGACGGGAGACCTACCAGAAATATGGAAGACGGCGAATGTGGTCCCAATATACAAAAAGGGCGACAGACAAGAGGCACTGAACTACAGGCCAGTGTCCTTGACTTGTATACCATGCAAGGTGATGGAGAAGATCGTGAGAAAAAACCTGGTAACACATCTGGAGAGAAGGGACTTCGTGACAAATCGCCAACATGGATTCAGGGAGGGTAAATCTTGCCTTACAGGCTTGATAGAATTCTACGATCAGGTGACACAGATTAAGCAAGAAAGAGAGGGCTGGGCGGACTGCATTTTCTTGGATTGTTGGAAAGCCTTTGACACAGTACCGCATAAGAGGCTGGTACATAAGCTGGAGAGACAGGCAGGTGTAGCTGGTAAGGTGCTCCAGTGGATAAGGGAGTATCTAAGCAATAGGAAGCAGAGAGTTACGGTGAGGGGTGAGACCTCCGATTGGCGTGAAGTCACCAGTGGAGTCCCACAGGGCTCTGTACTCGGTCCTATCTTGTTTCTGATATATGTAAATGATCTCCCGGAGGGTATCGATTCATTTCTCTCAATGTTTGCGGACGATGCTAAAATTATGAGAAGGATTAAAACAGAAGAGGACTGTTTGAGGCTTCAAGAAGACCTAGACAAGCTGAAGGAATGGTCGAACAAATGGTTGTTAGAGTTTAACCCAACCAAATGTAATGTAATGAAGATAGGTGTAGGGAGCAGGAGGCCAGATACAAGGTATCATCTGGGAGAGGAAATTCTTCAGGAGTCAGAGAAGGAAAAAGACTTGGGGGTTGATATCACGCCAGACCTGTCTCCTGCAGCACATATCAAGCGGATAACATCAGCGGCATATGCCAGGCTGGCCAACATACGAACGGCATTCAGAAACTTGTGTAAAGAATCATTCAGAACTTTGTATACCACATATGTCAGGCCAATCCTGGAGTATGCAGCCCCAGCATGGAGTCCATATCTAGTCAAGGATAAGACTAAACTGGAAAAGGTTCAAAGGTTTGCCACCAGACTAGTACCCGAGCTGAGAGGTATGAGCTACGAGGAGAGACTACGGGAATTAAACCTCACTTCGCTGGAAGACAGAAGAGTTAGGGGGGACATGATCACCACATTCAAGATTCTGAAGGGGATTGATAGGGTAGATAAAGACAGTCTATTTAACACAAGGGGCACACGTACTAGGGGACACAGGTGGAAACTGAGTGCCCAAATGAGCCACAGAGATATTAGAAAGAACTTTTTTAGTGTCAGAGTAGTTGACAAATGGAATGCATTAGGAAGTGATGTGGTGGAGGCTGACTCCATACACAGTTTCAAGTGTAGATATGACAGAGCCCGATAGGCTCAGGAATCTGTACACCTGTTGATTGACGGTTGAGAGGCGGGACCAAAGAGCCAGAGCTCAACCCCCGCAAACACAACTAGGTGAGTACAACTAGGTGAGTACACACACACACACACACGCTATGCTATGTTTGATCTGATATTTACCCTAAATGAGTAGGATATAAGGGAAGTTAAGTTGGAAGCCCCCTTCGGAATGAGTGATCACAGTGTATTGAACTTTGAGTACCTGGTTGAGCTAGGAATTATCTCCCCCAAAAAGAACTGGGAAATAAAGGGCTGGCGTACCGAAAGGGAAATTATGAGGAGATAAGAAAATTCCTATGGGGGATATACCATGGGTACAGAACTCAGAACTAAGTCCGTACAAGACACGATGGACTATGTCACCCAAAAATTGTCAAGAGGCAGTAAACAGGTTTATCCCAGCCCGACAGGAAAAAAAAAACGAGAAGCAAAAGAAGAATCCGTGGTTTAACAGGGCATGTATGGCAGCAAAGGAACTGAACAAAAGGGCGTGGAGGAACTTCCGTAATAACAGAACACCAGTCAGTAGAGAGAGATACCAGAGAACCAGGAACGAGTATGTTAGTGTGAGAAAAGAAGCTGAGAAAAAGTATGAAATTGATATAACTAATAAAGCCAAGACCGAACCAAAGCTACTACACAGTCACATCAGGAGGAAGACAACAGTGAAGGAAGAGGTGATGAAACTTAGGGTGGGCGAGGACAGGTACACAGAATGACAGAGGTGTGTGAGGAACTCAACAAGTGGTTCCAGGTCTTCACAATAGAACAAGGAGAGGTCACTGCGCTAGGAGAGGTGGCAGTAAACCAGGCGGCCTTGGAAGGGTTTGAAATTACAAGAGATGAGGTCAAGAGGCACCTGTTGGATCTGGAGGTGAGAAAGGCTGTTGGCCCGGACGGAATCTCACCATAAGTATTGAAAGAGTGTGCAGGAGCACTTTGCCTACCACTCTCCATAGTGTATAGTAGGTCACTGGAAACGGGAGACCTACCAGAAATATGGAAGACGGCTAATGTAGTACCAATATACAAAAAGGGTGACAGACAAGAGGCACTGAACTACAGGTCAGTTTCCTTAACTTGTATACCATGCAAGGTGATGGAGAAGATCGTGAGGAAAAACCTAGTAACACATCTGGAGACAAGGGACAAAGTGACAGCCCATCAACATGGGTTCAGGGAGGGTAAATCTTGCCTTACTGGCTTAATAGAATTCTACGATCAGGTGACAAAGATTAAGCAAGAAAGAGAAGGCTGGGCGGACTGCGTTTTTTTGAATTGTCGGAAAGCCTTTGACACAGTACCGCATAAAAGGCTGATGGACAGGAGCTGGAGAAACAGGAAAGGGTAACTGGTAGGGCGCTCCAGTGGATAAGGGAGTACCTAAGCAATAGGAAGCAGAGTTACAGTGAGGGGTGAAACCTCAGATTGGCGTGAAGTCATCAGTGGAGTCCCACGGGGCTCTGTACTCGGACCTATCCTGTTTCTGATATACGTAAATGATCTCCCAGAGGGTATAGACTCATTCCTCTCAATGTTTACTGACGACGCCAAAATTATGAGAAGGATTAAGACAGGGGAGGGGAGCTTGAGGCTTCAAGACGACCTAGACAAGCTGCAGGAATTGTCGAACTAGAGTTGGTTGCTAGAGTTTAACCCAAGCAAATGCAATGTAATGACGATAGGTGTAGGGAGCAGGAGACTAGATACAAGGTCTCATTTGGGAGATGAAATACTACAAGAGTCTGAGAGAGAGAGAGAGACCTGGGGGTTGATATCATGTCAGACCTGTCCCCTGAAGCTCATATCTAGAAGATAACATCAGCGGCATATGCCAGATTGGCTAACATAAGAACGGCCTTTAGAAACTTGTGTAAGGAATCTTTCAGAACATTATATACCACATATGTCAGACCAATCCTGGAGTATGCGGCTCCAGCTTGGAGTTCATATCTAGTCAAGCATAAGACTAAACTGGAAAAGGTTCTAAGGTTTGCCACCAGACTAGTACCCGAACTGAGGGGTATGAGCTACGAGGAGAGACTACTGGAATTAAACCTCACGTCACTGGGAGACAGAAGAGCTAGAGGGGACATGATCACCACATTCAAGATTCTCAGAGGAATTGATAGGGTAGATAAAGACAGGCTATTTAGCACAAAGGGCACACGCACTAGGGGACACAGGTGGAAATTGAGTGCCTTAATGAGCCATAGAGACGTTAGAAAGAATTTTTTCAATGTCAGAGTAGTTAACAGATGGAATGCATTAGGAAGTGATGTGGTGGAGGCTGACTCCATACACAGTTTCAAGTGTAAATATGACAGAGCCCAATAGGCTCAGGAACCTGTTTGCCACCAGACTAGTACCCGAGCTGAGAGGTATGAGCTACGAGGAGAGACTACGGGAATTAAACCTCACTTCGTTGGAAGACAGAAGAGTTAGGGGGGACATGATCACCACATTCAAGATCCTCAAGGGAATTGACAGGGTTGATAAAGACAGGCTATTTAACACAAGGGGCACACGCACTAGGGGACACAGGTGGAAACTGAGTGCCCAAATGAGCCACAGAGATATTAGAAAGAACTTTTTTAGTGTCAGAGTGGTTGACAAATGGAATGCATTAGGAAGTGATGTGGTGGAGGCTGACTCCATACACAGTTTCAAGTGTAGATATGATAGAGCCCAATAGGCTCAGGAACCTGTACACCAGTTGATTGACAGTTGAGAGGCGGGACCAAAGAGCCAGAGCTCAACCCCCGCAAGCACAACTAGGTGAGTACACACACACACACACACGGACACTCACATGGATACATTACACTTCACTGAAGTATTGGGATGCGAGGAAGCGCCTCTTGACAAGAAGATATGATCAGAATACACAAAAGTCTGCACTTGTTGCCTGAACCAAATGGTGCGCGAGGCCCTGTGATTAAAAGGAGTAAAAGCTGAAATGTCGTGAGTTAAAAGCTGAACAATTTTACATTTTTTATCTTTTATTCACGACAGGGTAAAAGTAAAGACTCAATATATTGAGTATAACTGCACTAGGGTTTAAGTATACATTCCAGTTCCCTGGAGTATACCTGGAGTGAGTGTTGGGAGTTCTCTTTCTCTCCAGTCCCGGCACGGATTTGCAGTAACTTGGTCCAACAGGCTGTTGCTTGGAGAGGCCTTCAGGCCCAAATATCCATAACAACATAGTTGGTCCGGCACTGCTTACAGCAACCTGTGTAATGTTCTCTTAGGCACGTCCACTTATATACTGGCAATATTTGTAACTCGTCCTGAGAGGATAATAAACAGCCATTGACCCCCTGATGTTCATAGTGTGGTGTGGGCATAGTTGGAACCTGGCCTTGCAGAGTCTTCCAATCTCTGTCCTAAACAGAGATTATTCTCAAATTATAACTTTATTGTATTAAAAATCGATGGTTTAAAATGTAAAAAGTGTATACTGAAAACGTTTCTCTCTCGTCTTCTTGCTAGCGAGTAGGTTTTGAGAGCTTTGAGACGATCCCCTGAGACGATATACGTAATGGTATAGCACTGTACTCAAGTCTTCTCACTGTACATATGCTGATCTCAGCATGTGTAAAGCTGCTAATCTCAGCAAGTGTAAAGCTGCTAATCTCAGCGTGTGTAAAGCTGCTAATCTCATCTAGCTGAATAGCTGCTGATCTCAATTTTTGAACAGCTGTGGTGTGAGATTGGGAACAGCTGTGATTTGAGCTGACTCGCTGTTATTCTGAGCTCTTGACTGCTGAATTAAGCTGACTCTTCATACAAAGACCTACACAGTGTGTGTCACCTCCACACTACTATCCACCTACAGTGTGTGTCACCTCCACACTACTATCCACCTACAGTGTGTGTCACCTCCACACTACTATCCACCTACACAGTGTGTGTGTCACCTCCACACTACTATCCACCTACACAGTGTGTGTGTGTCACCTCCACACTACTATCCACCTACACAGTGTGTGTGTGTCACCTCCACACTACTATCCACCTACACAGTGTGTGTGTCACCTCCACACTACTGTCCACCTACACAGTGTGTGTGTGTCACCTCCACACTACTATCCACCTACACAGTGTGTGTGTCACCTCCACACTGCTGTCCACCTACACAGTGTGTGTGTCACCTCCACACTACTATCCACCTACAGTGTGTGTCACCTCCACACTACTATCCACCTACACAGTGTGTGTGTCACCTCCACACTACTATCCACCTACACAGTGTGTGTGTGTCACCTCCACACTACTATCCACCTACACAGTGTGTGTGTGTCACCTCCACACTACTATCCACCTACACAGTGTGTGTGTCACCTCCACACTACTATCCACCTACACAGTGTGTGTGTCACCTCCACACTACTATCCACCTACAGTGTGTGTCACCTCCACACTACTATCCACCTACAGTGTGTGTCACCTCCACACTACTATCCACCTACAGTGTGTGTCACCTCCACACTACTATCCACCTACACAGTGTGTGTGTCACCTCCACACTACTATCCACCTACAGTGTGTGTGTCACCTCCACACTACTATCCACCTACAGTGTGTGTCACCTCCACACTACTATCCACCTACACAGTGTGTGTCACCTCCACACTACTATCCACCTACAGTGTGTGTCACCTCCACACTACTATCCACCTACAGTGTGTGTCACCTCCACACTACTATCCACCTACACAGTGTGTGTGTCACCTCCACACTACTATCCACCTACAGTGTGTGTCACCTCCACACTACTATCCACCTACAGTGTGTGTCACCTCCACACTACTATCCACCTACACAGTGTGTGTGTCACCTCCACACTACTATCCACCTACACAGTGTGTGTGTCACCTCCACACTACTATCCACCTACACAGTGTGTGTGTCACCTCCACACTGATTATATAGTGTAGAGTAAGTGTGTCAACAAAGGTAAGTGTAAGTGAGGGAAGGTGTGACACTTGCGGAGTGTCGCATCACTTAAGAGAGATGACTGGGCTCACAGTGTGGCTGACATGTCTAGTGACTGGAGACTTTGTTCCTGTTCATTGTCTTCAAGGAGAGAGGATGGTGTGGCCCCGTGCTGACCCTAAGGTGTGGCCCCGTGCTGGCCCTAAGGTGTGGCCCCGTGCTGGCACTAAGGTGTGGCCCCGTGCTGGCACTAAGGTGTGGCCCCGTGCTGGCACTAAGGTGTGGCCCCGTGCTGGCACTAAGGTGTGGCCCCGTGCTGGCACTAAGGTGTGGCCCCGTGCTGACACTAAGGTGTGGCCCCGTGCTGGCACTAAGGTGTGGCCCCGTGCTGACCCTAAGATGTGGCCCCGTGCTGACCCTAAGATGTGGCCCCGTGCTGACCCTAAGGTGTGGCCCCGTGCTGGCACTAAGGTGTGGCCCCGTGCTGACCCTAAGATGTGGCCCCGTGCTGACCCTAAGGTGTGGCCCCGTGCTGACCCTAAGGTGTGGCCCCGTGCTGACCCTAAGATGTGGCCCCGTGCTGACCCTAAGGTGTGGCCCCGTGCTGACACTAAGGTGTGGCCCCGTGCTGACCCTAAGGTGTGGCCCCGTGCTGGCACTAAGGTGTGGCCCCGTGCTGACCCTAAGATGTGGCCCCGTGCTGACCCTAAGGTGTGGCCCCGTGCTGACACTAAGGTGTGGCCCCGTGCTGACCCTAAGGTGTGGCCCCGTGCTGGCACTAAGGTGTGGCCCCGTGCTGACCCTAAGATGTGGCCCCGTGCTGGCACTAAGATGTGGCCCCGTGCTGACCCTAAGGTGTGGCCCCGTGCTGGCACTAAGGTGTGGCCCCGTGCTGACCCTAAGATGTGGCCCCGTGCTGACCCTAAGGTGTGGCCCCGTGCTGGCACTAAGGTGTGGCCCCGTGCTGGCACTAAGGTGTGGCCCCGTGCTGACCCTAAGGTGTGGCCCCGTGCTGGCACTAAGGTGTGGCCCCGTGCTGACCCTAAGGTGTGGCCCCGTGCTGGCACTAAGGTGTGGCCCCGTGCTGACCCTAAGATGTGGCCCCGTGCTGACCCTAAGGTGTGGCCCCGTGCTGACACTAAGGTGTGGCCCCGTGCTGGCACTAAGGTGTGGCCCCGTGCTGGCACTAAGGTGTGGCCCCGTGCTGACCCTAAGGTGTGGCCCCGTGCTGACCCTAAGGTGTGGCCGCCACCGTGTGACACTCGCACATAATACCCAATGCTATGCTATGTATTATTAATGCGTGTTAGTGTGTAAGTTTAGGTGAGCAAGTTGCGCGCTCGCTCACAGGCACTTCTCACCCCGACACGTCCCCATACACCACCTCTCTCTCTCTCTCTCTCTCTCCCTATCATCCTTCTATCGCGATTGCTCTTGATTCTCATCATCCGTGTACTCTGCTCTTGCCTCCTCCTGCCGTCTCCCCTCTCCCTGCACCTCCGCTCATCGTGATTCACGAGGTCTTCCACACATTACCGCTCCGGGTTTTGGCAAGCCATTTGCGACCTGCTCATCCACGTCTTGCCTCCAGATATTCCCACAGTTGAACCTCATCCTCTCAAATACCTGTTTTACACTCGAGCCCAGGAAATGTGTGTGATAATTTAGCACCGAAAGTTTTATAAATATGGAGAAATCCTCAATCCGAAACCCTTATTAACGGGTCAATAACATATGCAGCACTGGAGAGTTGTTGAGCAGGCAACAGAGGGGAAGAGTAGCGGGCCAGGGAGCCCCGTGGGGCGGTGAGGGTGGGGCGGGGTGAGGGTTATGTGAGGGGACACTAACATGGAGCAAGGGGAGACAATGGGGTGAGAGGGGAGTGGTAGGGAGGGAGGAAGGGAAGGATGTAGGTGGAGACCGAAGGGAAGAGAATTATGGGGAGAAAGCGCCAAGCTATTACCACCATATAGCACTGGGAAGGTGTCAGCATAAGGATGGGGGCAAGGAATGAATGTTTCATGAATGCCAACATTCATGAAAGGAAGGTAGGAATGTTTTAGAGATGGAAAACAGTCTCCCTCCTTCCCTCCCTATCCTTCCCTCTCCCTCCCCCTCCCTCCCTGCCCTTCCCCTCCCACAGACTAGCCACCAGGTACAGGCAACACCCTGGCCGTCACGTGTATCACTGATAAACACGACGGTAACTTTTCTACTCAAATTTCCTTCGTCATTTCGCTTTACTAAGTCAAAGTGGCGTAATGTCTGTTTAAATGCCAAGATAACAGTCCAGAATGACGTTTATCACTCTAAAAGGACGTGATATCAAATCAGAACTCAGTGTTATCTACTCAAAATGGTCTAATAAAATATTGATGGTGTGACATTAAAACAAATTGCTGAGAGAAAACGGGAGAGCGCGATCACCGGCGCTGTTTATGTTCCCTCCCACAACCCCTAAGGTAATTATATATATATATATATATATATATATATATATATATATATATATATATATATATATATATATATATATATATATATATATATATATATATATATATATACTAGCAGTACCCGGCCACGCGTTGCTGAGCCATCCCAAACTCCCCCGTCCCCCTCGTCCTCCCCCACCATCTCTCACTTCCGTCCCCTCGTCATCCCCACCATTCCCCACTCCCTCGTCCGATGCCTTCTCAAGTGATCTGATGTTCCCATCACTGAAATATAAGAAAAACAGTTAAAAACGAAAAGAAAATATGAAAAAATACAAAAATAAACTATACTCACGAAATGAACGGTATGGTAAACAACACAGCTCAATTCCAACGCAATTCACACAAAATAATTAAATCAAAATGAAAATAAATCAAAATCTATGAAAATTCAATTTATCAATGCAATGAGAAACATTGAAAGGGAATTGTAACATATTTAGTATAGTATGTGTGTCGCTCTTCAACCCGTTCTCGCAAATTTAATAAGTCAATATTGACTTATTAGTTGCGTGCATAGGTGACATACTAAACATAATAGTTTCCCTTGAAAAGCTTCATAGAAAACACTGACCTTACCTAACCTTCTTAGTGTGTTAAAATAAGCATCTTATAGCTTCGTAATTACAATTGTTACTTAACCTATTATAGGTATAGGTTAGGTAATAATTGTAATTACGAAGCAATAAGATGCTTATCTTAACATACTAAGTAGGTTAGGTAAGGTCGGTGTTTTCTATGAAGCTTTTCAAGGGAAACTATTATGTTAAGTATGTCACCTATGCACATATTTAATAAGTCAATATTGACTTATTAAATTTGCGAGAACGGGTTGCGCTCTTACATGCAACAGATGGCGCTGTTTTTCAAGAAAAGCATAGTTTTACCTGTCACAGGTGTGGCATCTATACTTATGAAATGAACGGTATGGTAAACAACACAGCTCAATTCCAACACAATGTCACACAAAATAGTTCAATAAAAAGTAAAATAAATCAAAATCTATAAAAATAAAATTTATCAATGCAATTGGAAACATTCAAATGGAATTCGTGACATATTAAGTATAGTGTGCATGTTGCTATTATGTGCAACAAATGGCGCTGTTTTTCAAAAACGGATGGTTTTACCTGTCAGAGGGGTGGCATCTATATAATAGGTATATAAAAAGACGCGCCTATTCGAACGCAACGTTGTGTCACACATTCAAAGCAATCGGCGAAGAACTTTCGGAGATTACAGCGTGTGCTGCTCTTACGTCCAACAGATGGCGCTGTTTTTCAAAAAAAATATGTTTTTTCCTGTCACAGGTGAGTCATGTATATAGTAGATATATAAAAAGATGCGACTATTCAAATGCAATGTTGTGTCAAAATTTAAAAACAATCAGTAAAGAGGTTTCGAAGATTTCTCCTCACATGAAAAACACAGTTTTTCAGAAGAGGCCTGTTTTTTTTTTTTACCGTCACAGACGTGACATCTATATAGTATGTATATAAAAACCTGCTCGGATGCAAATGGAACGTTGTGTGAAAATTTCAAAGTAATCGGTGAAGAACTTTTGGAGATTAGCGATTATGCAGAAAAGAACATTTCTACACACACACACACACACACACACACACACACACACACACACACACACACACACACACACACATATATATATATATATATATATATATATATATATATATATATATGTCGTACCTAATAGCCAGAACGCACTTCTCAGCCTACTATTCAAGGCCCGATTTGCCTAATAAGCCAAGTTTTCATGAATTAATGTTTTTTCGTCTACCTAACCTACCTAACCTAACCTAACCTAGCTTTTTTGGCTACCTAACCTAACCTTACCTATTTATATAGGTTAGGTTAGGTTAGGTAGGGTTGGTTAGGTTCGGTCATATATCTACATTAATTTTAACTCCAATAAAAAAAAATTGACCTCATACATAGAGAAAAGGGTTGCTTTATCATTTCATAAGAAAAAAATTATAGTAAATATATTAATTCAGGAAAACTTGGCTTATTAGGCAAATCGGGCCTTGAATAGTAGGCTGAGAAGTGAGTTCTGGCTACTAGGTACGACATATATATATATATATATATATATATATATATATATATATATATATATTAAATGGAATGGACCCTTGGCATACATGCAACTGAAAACTCACACCCCAGAAGTGACTCGAACCCATACAGCCATGAGCACTCTGCATCTGGCGTACAGGACACCTTAACCACTCGACCAACACTACCGGACAAAAGATGATGGTAGCCGATGCTAATTCCTCATCAGCCCGCCTGCACTCTGTTGGTAACCTTGGCCATAGTATTTTATCCAATCACCTCATTCTTTGGGGCACACGTGAGGAACACAAATGCGAACAAGCCTGAATGGTCCCCAGGCATACATGCAACTGAAAACTTATATATATATATGTCGTACCTAATAGCCAGAACGCACTTCTCAGCCTACTATGCAAGGCCCGATTTGCCTAATAAGCCAAGTTTTCATGAATTAATATATTTTCTCTAATTTTTTGCTTATGAAATGATAAAGCTACCCATTTCATTATGTATGAGGTCAATTTTTGTTATTGGAGTAAAAATTGACGTAGATATATGACCGAACCTAACCAACCCTACCTAACCTAACCTAACCTATCTTTATAGGTTAGGTTAGGTTAGGTAGCCGAAAAAGTTAGGTTAGGTTAGGTTAGGTAGTCGAAAAACAATTAATTCATGAAAACTTGGCTTATTAGGCAAATTGGGCCTTGCATAGTAGGTTGAGAAGTGCGTTCTGGCTACTAGGTACGACATATATATATATATATATATGTCGTACCTAGTAGCCAGAACGCACTTCTCGGCCTACTATGTAAGGCCCGATTTGCCTAATAAGCCAAGTTTTCCTGAATTAATATATTTTCTCTAATTTTTTTCTTATGAAATGATAAAGCTACCAATTTCATTATGTATGAGGTCAATTTTTTTTATTGGAGTTAAAATTAACGTAGATATATGACCGAACCTAACCAACCCTACCTAACCTAACCTAACCTATCTTTACATGTTAGATTAGGTTAGGTAGCCGAAAAAGTTAGGATAGGTTAGGTTAGGTAGGTTAGGTAGTCGAAAAAACAATAATTCATGAAAACTAGGCTTATTAGGCAAATCTGGCCTTGCATAGTAGGCTGAGAAGTGAGTTCTGGCTACTAGGTACGACATATATATATATATATATATATATATATATATATATATATATATATATATATATATATATATATATATTTATAATGTGTGTGTGTAAATCACGAAAAATAAACACATGATTAAAAATGTGAAAGTGTCAGACCACAGAGGAAGAATTGAAACAGGAATTTCCTTAAGTACTTTCGTATATTAATACATCTTCAGAAGGAGTGATTTACAGGTCAAGTATTGGACATATATATAGGCAGGAGAGAGTGGTGGAGTGAGGTGAGGTACAATGACAAATGAATCTGAATTAGGTGGATACAAATAAAAGGCCGCATATTAGCCGCCTAAGAACTGCAGAAGGCCTATTGGCCCATACGATGCAGCTCCTATTCATACCCACCAATAGGCCCACACATGGAAAATAATAGCATAAAATTGTAAATATTTACAATGAATTAGTGAAACAAATGTGTATCAATGATCCTACTCAAATCGCCCTTTAATTGATCTACCAAAAATAGGTCTAAGTTCCATTTTATATAGATATATATATCAACAAAAGATGGTCTTGTGTTTTACCTGTGGCTGTCCACAGGCCAGGCTTCTCAGGTTAGAGTTTGATCAGTGAGGCTGTTGTTGGTCGCGTCTTGTACACGGACTTTCCTATCAACACCCAACTACACTGGCTGTAGATCATTTGGTTTCCTCTTATAGACTTCATCTTGTGTTTCAGCAACACTTCTCATATATACAGGTAGAGGCTAAAGAACCACCAAAGGCTAATATTCTCTGTTCTTTAATCGTGTTCATGACATTTGTTCTTGCCAGGGTTTGTTCTGTACCTCTAGTTATCCTGCTAGTAAGTTATTCTTCATCCCTTGTATACATTTCACTGCAATAAGTTATTCTGCACTTCAGCCATACTTCTCCAGTAAGGTATTCTCTGTCTTATCTCTGACGCCAGTAAGTTATAATGTGAAAATTATGGTACCGACCTTCCAATATTTTCAATCTATTATATATTAGCATATATTTAGGCAACATATATATAATGTGTAGGAAGATAAAAATAAACCCAATGATAAATAAGGTAGAAAAGGAAAAATAAATATAGTGAAGTTAAAATACGAATATAGAATAAACCCACTGAGAAATAGGTAGGACGTGAAGAGTAAACCCACTGAGAAATAGGTAGGACGTGAAGAGTAAACCCACTGAGAAATAGGTAGGACGTGAAGAGTAAACCCACTGAGAAATGGTTGGACGTGGGGGAATAAACCCACCGAGAAATGGTTGGACGTGGGGGAATAAACCCACCGAGAAATAGGTAGGACATGGGGGAATAAACCCCAAGTCCGCCAGGTCCAGATGAAGTAATTGCCAGGGTGCTCAAAGAAATGAAAGAAGAGATTAGTGAGACACTTTTCTTGCATATATAATACATCATTAGAGGCAGCGGGTAACCTTAGCTGCGCGGGGGTGGCAGAGGTGCCCGTGTTTTAAAGTAAATAAATATATAGAATAGACACATCAGCTTAACGTCTGTTGTAGGAAAGTTCCTCCAATCTGTGGTGGATAAAAGCCACATGTTTGTATCTTCACATAGATTAATACAAGCTTCACAACATGGTATTACTGAGGTCCTCTCCTACTCTTCCAGTATATCTGGAGCAGTTGTATAGGGAGGGGGAGTGTGCTCACTTATAGGGGGGGGGAGTGTGCTCACTTATAGGGAGGGGGAGTGTGCTCACTTATAGGGAGGGGGGAGTGTGCTCACTTATAGGGAGGGGGGAGTGTGCTTACTTATAGGGAGGGGGAGTGTGCTCACTTATAGGGAGGGGGGAGTGTGCTCACTTATAGGGAGGGGGAGTGTGCTCACTTATAGGGAGGGGGAGTGTGCTCACTTATAGGGAGGGGGAGTGTGCTCACTTATGGGGAGGGGGGAGTGTGCTCACTTATAGGGAGGGGGGAGTGTGCTCACTTATAGGGAGGGGGGAGTGTGCTTACTTATAGGGAGGGGGAGTGTGCTCACTTATAGGGAGGGGGGAGTGTGCTCACTTATAGGGAGGGGGAGTGTGCTTACTTATAGGAAGGGGGAGTGTGCTTACTTATAGGGAGGGGGAGTGTGCTCACTTATAGGGAGGGGGAGTGTGCTCACTTATAGGGAGGGGGAGTGTGCTCACTTATAGGGAGGGGGAGTGTGCTCACTTATGGGGAGGGGGGAGTGTGCTCACTTATAGGGAGGGGGGAGTGTGCTCACTTATAGGGAGGGGGAGTGTGCTCACTTATAGGGAGGGGGAGTGTGCTCACTTATGGGGAGGGGGGAGTGTGCTCACTTATGGGGAGGGGGAGTGTGCTCACTTATAGGGAGGGGGAGTGTGCTCACTTATAGGGAGGGGGGAGTGTGCTCACTTATAGGGAGGGGGAGTGTGCTCACTTATAGGGAGGGGGAGTGTGCTCACTTATAGGGAGGGGAAGTGTGCTCACTTATAGGGAGGGGGGAGTGTACTCACTTATAGGGAGGGGGAGTGTGCTCACTTATAGGGAGGGGGAGTGTGCTCACTTATAGGGAGGGGGAGTGTGCTCACTTATAGGGAGGGGGGAGTGTGCTCACTTATGGGGAGGGGGGAGTGTGCTCACTTATAGGAAGGGGGAGTGTGCTTACTTATAGGGAGGGGGAGTGTGCTCACTTATAGGGAGGGGGGAGTGTGCTCACTTATAGGGAGGGGGGAGTGTGCTCACTTATAGGGAGGGGGGAGTGTGCTTACTTATAGGGAGGGGGAGTGTGCTCACTTATAGGGAGGGGGGAGTGTGCTAACTTATAGGGAGAGGGAGTGTGCTCACTTATAGGGAGAGGGAGTGTGCTCACTTATAGGGAGGGGGAGTGTGCTCACTTATAGGGAGGGGGGGGTGTGCTCACTTATAGGGAGGGGGAGTGTGCTCACTTATGGGGAGGGGGGAGTGTGCTCACTTATGGGGAGGGGGAGTGTGCTCACTTATGGGGAGGGGGAGTGTGCTCACTTATGGGGAGGGGGAGTGTGCTCACTTATAGGGAGGGGGAGTGTGCTTACTTATAGGGAGGGGGGGGGAGTGTGCTCACTTAAAGGGAGGGGGAGTGTGCTTACTTATAGGGAGGGGGGGAGTGTGCTCACTTATAGGGAGGGGGGGAGTGTGCTCACTTATAGGGAGGGGGAAGTGTGCTCACTTATGGGGAGGGGGAGTGTGCTCACTTATGGGGAGGGGGAGTGTGCTCACTTATAGGGAGGGGGAGTGTGCTTACTTATAGGGAGGGGGGGGGAGTGTGCTCACTTATAGGGAGGGGGGGAGTGTGCTCACTTATAGGGAGGGGGAGTGTGCTCACTTATAGGGAGGGGGGGAGTGTGCTCACTTATAGGGAGGGGGAGTGTGCTCACTTATAGGGAGGGGGAGTGTGCTCACTTATAGGGAGGGGGGGAGTGTGCTCACTTATAGGGAGAGGGGGGGGAGTGTGCTTACTTATAGGGAGGGGGAGTGTGCTCACTTATAGGGGGGGAGTGTGCTCACTTATAGGGAGTGGGAGTGTGCTCACTTATAGGGAGGGGGGAGTGTGCTCACTTATAGGGAGGGGGAGTGTGCTCACTTATAGGGAGGGGGAGTGTGCTTACTTATAGGGAGGGGGAGTGTGCTCACTTATAGGGAGGGGGGGAGTGTGCTCACTTATAGGGAGGGGGAGTGTGCTTACTTATAGGGAGGGGGAGTGTGCTCACTTATAGGGAGGGGGAGTGTGCTTACTTATAGGGAGGGGGAGTGTGCTCACTTATAGGGAGGGGGGGGAGTGTGCTCACTTATAGGGAGGGGGAGTGTGCTCACTTATAGGGAGGGGGAGTGTGCTCACTTATAGGGAGGGGGAGTGTGCTTACTTATAGGGAGGGGGAGTGTGCTCACTTATAGGGAGGGGGGGGAGTGTGCTTACTTATAGGGAGGGGGGGGTGTGCTCACTTATGGGGAGGGGGAGTGTGCTCACTTATAGGGAGGGGGAGTGTGCTCACTTATGGGGAGGGGGAGTGTGCTCACTTATGGGGAGGGGGGGAGTGTGCTTACTTATAGGGAGGGGGGGTGTGCTCACTTATGGGGAGGGGGAGTGTGCTTACTTATAGGGAGGGGGGGGTGTGCTCACTTATGGGGAGGGGGAGTGTGCTCACTTATGGGGAGGGGGGGAGTGTGCTTACTTATAGGGAGGGGGGGGTGTGCTCACTTATAGGGAGGGGGAGTGTGCTCACTTATAGGGAGGGGGAGTGTGCTCACTTATGGGGAGGGGGAGTGTGCTCACTTATAGGGAGGGGGAGTGTGCTCACTTATGGGGAGGGGGAGTGTGCTCACTTATAGGGAGGGGGGAGTGTGCTCACTTATAGGGAGGGGGAGTGTGCTTACTTATAGGGAGGGGGGGGTGTGCTCACTTATAGGGAGGGGGAGTGTGCTCACTTATAGGGAGGGGGGGGGTGTGCTCACTTATAGGGAGGGGGGGGGGTGTGCTCACTTATAGGGAGGGGGGGAGTGTGCTTACTTATAGGGAGGGGGAGTGTGCTCACTTATAGGGAGGGGGAGTGTGCTCACTTATAGGGAGGGGGGGGGTGTGCTCACTTATAGGGAGGGGGAGTGTGCTCACTTATAGGGAGGGGGGGGTGTGCTCACTTATAGGGAGGGGGGGGGTGTGCTCACTTATAGGGAGGGGGGGAGTGTGCTTACTTATAGGGAGGGGGAGTGTGCTCACTTATAGGGAGGGGGGGAGTGTGCTTACTTATAGGGAGGGGGGGGGTGTGCTCACTTAGAGGGAGGGGTGGAGTGTGCTTACTTATAGGGAGGGGGAGTGTGCTCACTTATAGGGAGGGGGAGTGTGCTCACTTATAGGGAGGGGGAGTGTGCTCACTTATAGGGAGGGGGAGTGTGCTCACTTATAGGGAGGGGGGGAGTGTGCTCACTTATAGGGAGGGGGGAGTGTGCTTACTTATAGGGAGGGGGTGGGTGTGCTCACTTATAGGGAGGGGGGGAGTGTGCTTACTTATAGGGAGGGGGAGTGTGCTCACTTATAGGGAGGGGGGGAGTGTGCTTACTTATAGGGAGGGGGGGGGGTGTGCTCACTTATAGGGAGGGGGGGAGTGTGCTTACTTATAGGGAGGGGGAGTGTGCTCACTTATAGGGAGGGGGGGGGTGTGCTCACTTATAGGGAGGGGGGGAGTGTGCTTACTTATAGGGAGGGGGAGTGTGCTCACTTATAGGGAGGGGGGGAGTGTGCTTACTTATAGGGAGGGGGGGTGCTCACTTATAGGGAGGGGGGGAGTGTGCTTACTTATAGGGAGGGGGGGTGTGCTCACTTATAGGGAGAGGGGGAGTGTGCTTACTTATAGGGAGGGGGAGTGTGCTCACTTATAGGGAGGGGGAGTGTGCTCACTTATAGGGAGGGGGAGTGTGCTCACTTATAGGGAGGGGGAGTGTGCTCACTTATAGGGAGGGGGAGTGTGCTCACTTATAGGGAGGGGGAGTGTGCTTACTTGGTTTAGGGCATAAATTATTAGAAAGAAAGTATTTTATATAGCATTCTCAGCGGTGCCGAGGTCTGTCTGTCTGTATAAAGAATGACTATACTTTGATGACCACGATGTCATCATAGTTTATTCAGTCTTTTAATGGATACGTATTATTTTTTTAGAGTAATCAGCTAAAAATGTATTACGATTTAGTAAGACAAATTGGGTGAGACTAGCTCCAAGCGTTTGACTTTCAACCTCGAACAGACAGCAGGCAGACATTTTTCACAGTAATTGCTGTTTGGTATGTGCCCACATAGGTGAGGTACGGTTGGCATTATTGCAACGATTACCACGTTACACAATGATAAAGCGACCCCCAGGACGATTTGCTATAGTATTCGGATTGACTGCGATTTATTCTGACGTTATTGTAAAACATTAGACTCTGGTCACGCTAATATTTTAAAAAATCCAATCATAAAATTTACCCTTGAAACGCGTAGAAAAATTGTGATGACAGAAGCAGAAATAGTGAGAAATTTAGAAGAAGGAAACATAGCTACTAGAAAGTTTAAAAAGTGTCATTCAAAATGAACAAAAGATTGCTAGATGAATTTTAATGCTAAAATATGTATAGTTCTGTGCTAAGATGACAATAATATACTTACCAGAAATATGAACAATGTTTAATTTGAAGATCATAATGCAAAACATATTTAGAAGCCATAATTAGGAGTGAACTTAGCCAAAAATTCAAAGCATAAATATAGGAATAAAACAAACAATACTCATATTTATTTCAAGAAGTATTAGCAATAATATATCTATATTTCAGCTTTATCGTATTAAGCCAATTGGATTTGCAGTTAAGTTTAGATCTCTGTAGCACAGAATAAACATTAATTCACTTGAAGGCTTACAGTGAACGATGACACAGTTACTCCCAGGGAAGGGGGGGGGGTAGAACCCTCCCTTATTGTGTGTTAAATATATCACCACAAAATAGAACATAAAACAATAGATATTAATTGGATAAGTTTGGACTAAGGAAAAACCTGGGTAAATTCTGGTTTGGAAGTTAGGTGTTTGATTTATGGAAGAAATTGGCAGGTAACACAACAGGCGAGATATTGTTGGGTTATTTAAGGTGTAGTCCTCAACCTCTCCTCTTACATATTTAAACGTCTAAATTTGGCCGTTTGTCCGTATGCATGAAAATGGACGTAAATTGAAAATTAAATATAATTGAAAAAAAAAAGTTGGGTGGGGTCCTCTGGTAGGTTAGGAGGGCAGAAAGTTCTCCTAAAGTTTCAAAACGTCATGAAAACCGTTAATTGAAAGTTTCCTCCCCTAACCTAACAGTCTAAGCCGGAGGACTCAAAGCAGAAAACGGCCAGTACGTCACTTTAGCCAGTAGATTTTTATTTAAAATTACGACCATTTTTGTCCAGTGAACATACGGGCGAAAAGCGACGTAATTTTAAGAAAACGGGCTGGTCTGTGTGTGTGAATGAGTTTGGGTTGGTATTAATAGGAGCTGTTTTAAATGGACCTAAAAAGACTTTTGCCGTTTCCGATATTATTATTTATTTGTGTTCTTAACTTTGTACCTTATTTCTCACACTTAAGAATAAACCAGCTCTCCCACACACACCATTTTAACCCCAGGCAACAGCTCCCTCACCTACACCAGCTCCCACCACCTACACCAGCTCCCCCACCTACACCAGCTCCCACCACCTACACCAGCTCCCCCACCCACACCAGCTCCCCCCACCCACAACAGCTCCCCCACCCGCACCAGCTCCCCCACCTACACCAGCTCCCACCACCTACACCAGCTCCCACCACCTACACCAGCTCCCACCACCTACACCAGCTCCCCCACCTACACCAGCTCCCACCACCTACACCAGCTCCCACCACCTACACCAGCTCCCACACCTACACCAGCTCCCACCACCTACACCAGCTCCCACACCTACACCAGCTCCCCCCTACCTACACCAGCTCCCGCACCTACACCAGCTTCCCCACTTACACCATCTCCCCCACCTACAGCAGCTCCCCCCACTTACACCAGCTCCCCCCACTTACACCAGCTCCCCTCACTTACACCAGCTCCCCCCACCTACACCAGCTCCCCCCACCTACACCAGCTCCCCTACCTACACCAGCTCCCACCACCTACACCAGCTCCCACACCTACACCAGCTCCCACCACTTACACCAGCTCCCACACCTACACCAGCTCCCCCCTACCTACACCAGCTCCCACACCTACTCCAGCTCCCCCCACCTACACCAGCTCCCCTACCTACACCAGCTCCCCCACCTACACCAGCTTCCCCACTTACACCATCTCCCCCACCTACACCAGCTCCCCCCACTTACACCATCTCCCCCACCTACAGCAGCTCCCCCCACTTACACCAGCTCCCCCCACCTACACCAGCTCCCCTACCTACACTAGCTCCCACCACCTACACCAGCTCCCACACCTACACCAGCTCCCACCACTTACACCAGCTCCCACCACCTACACCAGCTCCCACACCTACACCAGCTCCCCCCTACCTACACCAGCTCCCACACCTACACCAGCTCCCCCCACCTACACCAGCTCCCCTACCTACACCAGCTCCCCCACCTACACCAGCTTCCCCACTTACACCATCTCCCCCACCTACACCAGCTCCCCCCACCTACACCAGCTCCCCTACCTACACCAGCTCCCACCACCTACACCAGCTCCCACACCTACACCAGCTCCCACCACTTACACCAGCTCCCACCACCTACACCAGCTCCCACACCTACACCAGCTCCCCCCTACCTACACCAGCTCCCACACCTACACCAGCTCCCCCCACCTACACCAGCTCCCCTACCTACACCAGCTCCCCCACCTACACCAGCTTCCCCACTTACACCATCTCCCCCACCTACACCAGCTCCCCCCACTTACACCAGCTCCCCCCACTTACACCAGCTCCCCCCACCTAAACCAGCTCCCCCCACCTACACCAGCTCCCCCCACCTACACCAGCTCCCCCCACCTACACCAGCTCCCCCACCTACACCAGCTCCCCCCACCTACACCAACTCCCCCCACCTACACCAGCTCCCCCCACCTACACCCACACCTACACCAGCTCCCCCACCTACACCAGCTCCCCCCCACCTACACCAGCTCTCCCCCACCTACACCAGCTCCCACCACCTACACCAGCTCCCACCACCTACACCAGCTCCCCCCACCTACACCAGCTCCCCCCACCTACACCAGCTCCCACCACCTACACCAGCTCCCACCACCTACACCAGCTCCCCCACCTACAGCAGCTCCCCCACCTACACCAGCTCCCCCACCTACACCTGCTCCCACCACCTACACCAGCTCCCACCACCTACACCAGCTCCCCCCACCTACAGCAGCTCCCCCACCTACACCAGCTCCCCCCACCTACACCAGCTCCCACACCTACACCAGCTCTCCCCACCTACACCAGCTCCCCTACCTACACCAGCTCCCCCACCTACACCAGCTTCCCCACTTACACCATCTCCCCCACCTACACCAGCTCCCCCCACCTACACCAGCTCCCCTACCTACACCAGCTCCCACCACCTACACCAGCTCCCACACCTACACCAGCTCCCACCACTTACACCAGCTCCCACCACCTACACCAGCTCCCACACCTACACCAGCTCCCCCCTACCTACACCAGCTCCCACACCTACACCAGCTCCCCCCACCTACACCAGCTCCCCTACCTACACCAGCTCCCCCACCTACACCAGCTTCCCCACTTACACCATCTCCCCCACCTACACCAGCTCCCCCCACCTACACCAGCTCCCCCACCTACACCAGCTCCCCCCCCACACCTACACCAGCTCCCCCACCTACACCAGCTCCCCCACCTACACCAGCTCCCCCCCCCTACTCCAGCTCCCCCACCTACACCAGCTCCCCCCACCTACACCAGCTCCCCCCACCTACACCAGCTCCCCCCACCTACACCAGCTCCCCCACCTACACCAGCTCCCCCCTCCTACACCAGCTCCCCCCACCTACACCAGCTCCCCCCTACACCAGCTACCCCCACCTACACCAGCTCCCCCCTACCTACACCAGCTCCCCCCTACCTACACCAGCTCCCCCACCTACACCAGCTCCCACCACCTACACCAGCTCCCACCACCTACACCAGCTCCCACCACCTACACCAGCTCCCCCCACCTACACCAGCTCCCCCCCACCTACACCAGCTCCCCCACCTACACCAGCTCCCACCACCTACACCAGCTCCCACCACCTACACCAGCTCCCCCCCTACACCAGCTCCCCCACCTACACAGCTCCCCCACCTACACCAGCTCCCCCACCTACACCAGCTCCCCCACCTACACCAGCTCCCCCACCTACACCAGCTCCCCCCACCTACACCAGCTCCTACCCCACCTACACCAGCTCCCCCCACCTACACCAGCTCCCCCACCTACACCAGCTCCCCCCACCTACACCAGCTCCCCCCACCTACACCAGCTCCCCCCACCTACACCAGCTCCCCCCACCTACACCAGCTCCCCCCACCTACACCAGCTCCCCCCACCTACACCAGCTCCCCCCACCTACACCAGCTCCCCCCACCTACACCAGCTCCCCCACCTACACCAGCTCCCCCCACCTACACCAGCTCCCCCACCTACACCAGCTCCCCCCACCTACACCAGCTCCCCCCACCTACACCAGCTCCCCCCACCTACACCAGCTCCCCCCACCTACACCAGCTCCCCCCACCTACACCAGCTCCCCCCACCTACACCAGCTCCCACCACCTACACCAGCTCCCCCCACCTACACCAGCTCCCCCCACCTACACCAGCTCCCCCCACCTACACCAGCTCCCCCCACCTACACCAGCTCCCCCCACCTACACCAGCTCCCCCACCTACACCAGCTCCCCCACCACCAGCTACACCAGCTCCCCCCCACCTACACCAGCTCCCCCCACCTACACCAGCTCCCCCCACCTACACCAGCTCCCCCCACCTACACCAGCTCCCCCCACCTACACCAGCTCCCCCCACCTACACCAGCTCCCACCACCTACACCAGCTCCCCCCCTACACCAGCTCCCCCCACCTACACCAGCTTCCCCACCTGCACCAGCTCCCCCACCTACACCAGCTCCCCCCACCTACACCAGCTCCCCCACCTACACCAGCTCCCACTACCTACACCAGCTCCCACCACCTACACCAGCTCCCCCCACCTACACCAGCTCCCCCCACCTACACCAGCTCCCCCCACCTACACCAGCTCCCCCCCCCACCTACACCAGCTCCCCCCACCTACACCAGCTCCCCCCACCTACACCAGCTCCCCCCCCTACACCAGCTCCCCCCACCTACACCAGCTCCCCCCACCTACACCAGCTCCCCCCACCTACACCAGCTCCCACCACCTACACCAGCTCCCACCACCTACACCAGCTCCCCCCACCTACACCAGCTCCCCCCACCTACACCAGCTCCCACCACCTACACCAGCTCCCACCACCTACACCAGCTCCCACCACCTACACCAGCTCCCACCACCTACACCAGCTCCCACCACCTACACCAGCTCCCCCCACCTACACCAGCTCCCACCACCTACACCAGCTCCCACCACCTACACCAGCTCCCCCCACCTACAGCAGCTCCCCCACCTACACCAGCTCCCCCACCTACACCAGCTCCCACCACCTACACCAGCTCCCACCACCTACACCAGCTCCCCCCACCTACAGCAGCTCCCCCACCTACACCAGCTCCCCCCACCTACACCAGCTCCCACCACCTACACCAGCTCCCACCACCTACACCAGCTCCCCCCACCTACACCAGCTCCCACCACCTACACCAGCTCCCACCACCTACACCAGCTCCCACCACCTACACCAGCTCCCCCCCCCCTACACCAGCTCCCCCCACCTACACCAGCTCCCACCACCTACACCAGCTCCCACCACCTACACCAGCTCCCCCCACCTACACCAGCTCCCCCCACCTACACCAGCTCCCACCACCTACACCAGCTCCCACCACCTACACCAGCTCCCCCCACCTACAGCAGCTCCCCCACCTACACCAGCTCCCCCACCTACACCAGCTCCCACCACCTACACCAGCTCCCACCACCTACACCAGCTCCCACCACCTACACCAGCTCCCCCCCACCTACACCAGCTCCCACCACCTACACCAGCTCCCACCACCTAGACAGTTCCATCAGGGTGCAGCCCAGCCTTACAGGCCTCCACCCGCCGCCTCCCACCACCTCTTCCAGACGATAGATGGCGCTCCTTACATATATTCTTTCTTAATTTATTTCCTCCCTCTATCACTGGAAGGTAATATGTAGCTTTACAAATATGTCACAGTTTCACCTTTATTGTTATATGAGCACCGAAGAGCGGAGTAACGAAGCCAGTGGTGGTGGTGGTGGACCAGTGGTGGTGGTGGACCAGTGGTGGTGGAGGACCAGTGGTGGTGGTGGACCAGTGGTGGTGGTGGACCAGTGGTGGTGGAGGACCAGTGGTGGTGGTGGACCAGTGGTGGTGGTGGACCAGTGGTGGTGGAGGACCAGTGGTGGTGGTGGTGGACATGGACCAGTGGTGGTGGTGGTGGTGGTGGTGGACATGGACCAGTGGTGGACCAGTGGTGGTGGTGGTGGTGGTGGACATGGACCAGTGGTGGTGGTGGTGGACATGGACCAGTGGTGGTGGTGGTGGTGGACATGGACCAGTGGTGGTGGTGGTGGACATGGACCAGCGGTGGTGGTGGTGGTGGTGGACATGGACCAGTGGTGGTGGTGGTGGTGGTGGTGGGACCAGTGGTGGTGGTGGTGGACACGGACCAGTGGTGGTGGTGGTGGACATGGACCAGTGGTGGTGGAGGTGGACCAGTGGTGGTGGTGGACATGGACCAGTGGTGGTGGTGGTGGTGGTGGTGGACCAGTGGTGGTGGTGGTGGTGGTGGACATGGACCAGTGGTGGTGGTGGACCAGTGGTGGTGGTGGTGGTGGTGGTGGTGGACATGGACATGGACCAGTGGTGGTGGTGGTGGTGGTGGTGGACCAGTGGTGGTGGACATGGACCAGTGGTGGTGGTGGTGGACATGGACCAGTGGTGGTGGTGGTGGACCAGTGGTGGTGGTGGTGGTGGACATGGACCAGTGGTGGTGGTGGTGGTGGACCAGTGGTGGTGGTGGTGGTGGTGGACATGGACCAGTGGTGGTGGTGGTGGTGGACATGGACCAGTGGTGGTGGTGGTGGACCAGTGGTGGTGGTGGTGGTGGTGGACATGAACCAGTGGTGGTGGTGGTGGACATGGACCAGTGGTGGTGGTGGTGGTGGTGGCCATGGACCAGTGGTGGTGGTGGTGGACATGGACCAGTGGTGGTGGTGGTGGTGGTGGTGGACATGGACCAGTGGTGGTGGTGGTGGTGGACATGAACAGTGGTGGTGGTGGAGATGGACCAGTGGTGGTGGTGGTAATGGTGGACATGGACCAGTGGTGGTGGTGGTGGTGGACATGGAGCAGTGGTGGTGGTGGACATGGACCGGTGGTGGTGGTGGTGGTGGACATGGACCAGTGGTGGTGGTGGTGGTGGTGGACATGGACCAGTGGTGGTGGTGGTGGTGGTGGACATGGACCAGTGGTGGTGGTGGTGGTGGTGGACATGGACCAGTGGTGGTGGTGGTGGTGGTGGACATGGAGCAATGGTGGTGGTGGAGATGGAGCAGTGGTGGTGGTGGTAATGGTGGACATGGACCAGTGGTGGTGGTGGAGATGGACCAGTGGTGGTGGTGGTAATGGTGGACATGGACCAGTGGTGGTGGTGGACATGGAGCAGTGGTGGTGGTGGTGGTGGACATGGACCGGTGGTGGTGGTGGACCAGTGGTGGTGGTGGTGGACATGGACCAGTGGTGGTGGTGGTGGTGGTGGCCATGGACCAGTGGTGGTGGTGGTGGTGGTGGACATGGACCAGTGGTGGTGGTGGTGGACATGGACCAGTGGTGGTGGTGGTGGACATGGACCAGTGGTGGTGGTGGTGGTGGACATGGACCAGTGGTGGTGGTGGACATGGACCAGTGGTGGTGGTGGAGATGGACCAGTGGTGGTGGTGGTAATGGTGGACATGGACCAGTGGTGGTGGTGGTGGACATGGAGCAGTGGTGGTGGTGGAGATGGACCAGTGGTGGTGGTGGTAATGGTGGACATGGACCAGTGGTGGTGGTGGTGGTGGACATGGAGCAGTGGTGGTGGTGGTGGTGGACATGGACCGGTGGTGGTGGTGGACCAGTGGTGGTGGTGGTGGACATGGACCAGTGGAGGTGGTGGTGGACATGGACCAGTGGTGGTGGTGGTGGTGGTGAACATGGACCAGTGGTGGTGGTGGTGGTAGTGGACATGGACCAGTGGTGGTGGTGGACATGGACCAGTGGTGGTGGTGGTAATGGTGGACATGGACCAGTGGTGGTGGTGGACATGGAGCAGTGGTGGTGGTGGTGGTGGACATGGACCAGTGGTGGTGGTGGTAATGGTGGACATGGACCAGTGGTGGTGGTGGACATGGAGCAGTGGTGGTGGTGGTGGTGGTGGACATGGACCGGTGGTGGTGGTGGACCAGTGGTGGTGGTGGTGGTGGACATGAACCAGTGGTGGTGGTGGTGGACATGGACCAGTGGTGGTGGACACGGACCAGTGGTGGTGGTGGTGGACATGGACCAGTGGTGGTGGTGGTGGACATGGACCAGTGGTGGTGGTGGTGGACACGGACCAGTGGTGGTGGTGGTGGACATGGACCAGTGGTGGTGGACTTGGACCAGTGGTGGTGGTGGTGGACACGGACCAGTGGTGGTGGTGGTGGTGGTGGACATGGACCAGTGGTGGTGGTGGTGGTGGACATGGACCAGTGGTGGTGGTGGTGGTGGCCATGGACCAGTGGTGGTGGTGGTGGTGGACATGGACCAGTGGTGGTGGTGGTGGTGGCCATGGACCAGTGGTGGTGGTGGTGGACATGGACCAGTGGTGGTGGTGGACATGGACCAGTGGTGGTGGTGGTGGTGGTGGACATGGACCAGTGGTGGTGGTGGTGGACATGGACCAGTGGTGGTGGTGGTGGTGGACATGGACCAGTGGTGGTGGTGGTAATGGACATGGACCAGTGGTGGTGGTGATAATGGACATGGACCAGTGGTGGTGGTGGTGGAAATGGACCAGTGGTGGTGGTGGACATGGACATGGACCAGTGGTAGTGGTGGTGGTGGTGGACATGGAGCAGTGGTGGTGGTGGACATGGACCAGTGGTGGTGGTGGTGGTGGTGGTGGTGGTGGTGGTGGACATGGACCAGTGGTGGTGGTGGACATGGACGAGTGGTGGTGGTGGTGATGGACATGGACCAGTGATGGTGGTGGTGGTGTCATGGACCAGTGGTGGTGGTGGACATGGACCAGTGGTGGTGGTGGACATGGACCAGTGGTGGTGGTGGACATGGACCAGTGGTGGTGGTGGTGGACATGGACCAGTGGTGGTGGTGGTGGATGGACCAGTGGTGGTGGTGGTAATGGTGGACATGGACCAGTGGTGGTGGTGGTGGTGGACATGGAGCAGTGGTGGTCGACATGGACCGGTGGTGGTGGTGGTGGTGGACATGGACCAGTGGTGGTGGTGGTGGTGGACATGGACCAGTGGTGGTGGTGGACATGGACCAGTGGTGGTGGTGGTGGTGGACATGGACCAGTGGTGGTGGTGGTGGTGGACATGGACCAGTGGTGGTGGTGGTGGTGGACATGGACCAGTGGTGGTGGTGGTGGTGGACATGGACCAGTGGTGGTGGTGGTGGTGGTGGTGGACATGGACCAGTGGTGGTGGTGGTGGTGGACATGGACCAGTGGTGGTGGTGGTGGACATGGACCAGTGGTGGTGGTGGTGGTGGTGGACATGGACCAGTGGTGGTGGTGGTGGTGGTGGACATGGACCAGTGGTGGTGGTGGTGGTGGACATGGACCAGTGGTGGTGGTGGTGGTGGACCAGTGGTGGTGGTGGTGGACATGGACCAGTGGTGGTGGTGGTGGCCATGGACCAGTGGTGGTGGTGGTGGTCGACATGGACCAGTGGTGGTGGTGGTGGTGGACATGGACCAGTGGTGGTGGTGGGGGTGGCCATGGACAAGTGGTGGTGGTGGACATGGACCAGTGGTGGTGGTGGTGGTGGACATGGACCAGTGGTGGTGGTGGACATGGACCAGTGGTGGTGGTGGTGGTGGACATGGACCAGTGGTGGGTGGTGGTGGACATGGACCAGTGGTGGTGGTGGTGGACATGGACCAGTGGTGGTGGTGGTGGTGGTGGCCATGGACCAGTGGTGGTGGTGGTGGTGGACATGGACCAGTGGTGGTGGTGGACATGGACCAGTGGTGGTGGTGGACATGGACCAGTGGTGGTGGTGGTGGTGGCCATGGACCAGTGGTGGTGGTGGTGGACATGGACCAGTGGTGGTGGTGGTGGACATGGACCAGTGGTGGTGGTGGTGGACATGGACCAGAGATGATGGTGGTGGTGGACATGGACCAGTGGTGGTGGTGGACATGGACCAGTGGTGGTGGTGGTGGACATGGACCAGTAGTGGTGGTGGTGGACATGGACCAGTGGTGGTGGTGGTGGACATGGACCAGAGATGATGGTGGTGGTGGACATGGACCAGTGGTGGTGGTGGTGGTGGACATGGACCAGTGGTGGTGGTGGTGGACATGGACCAGTGGTGGTGGACATGGGGTGGAGAAGGCGTGTGTGTGAGTGGTGAGCCATAGTGACAACAGTGGTGGGAGTGAGTGTTGTGTCTACACATGTGAGTGGTGAGTGACCTGTGACGTGTGAGTGTAAGCCAGTTCACCGTGTATATGTGAAGCTCGTGTTCTCTCTGGTAATGTGAAGGACTCATGACAATACTGATCTCTTGCCCTCACTTGTGTCGTTGGCAGGTTGGGTTTGTTGTGGAAATACTCACGACGTTCAACCTCTTTTTTAACGATCTGTCTGTGGTCTTGAGGTAGAGTCCTGGTTGTGTCAAGGTGCCCCAACACCTGGCTTTCCAAGGTTCGAGTCCGTTCTCAGGAGAGTGACTCCTTTATATATAATATATATATATATATATATATATATATATATATATATATATATATATATATATATATATATATATATATATATATATATATATATATATATATATATATATATATATATATATATATATATATATATATATATATATATATATATATATATATATATATATATATATATATATATATATTTATATATATATATATATATATATATATATATATATATATATATATATATATATATATATATATAGTAGCCATAACGCACTTCTCTGCCTACTATGCAAGGCCCGATTTGCCTAATATTTTCATGAAATAATATATATTCTCTATTTTTTTTCTTATGAAATGATAAAGCTACCCATTTCATTATGTATGAGGTCATTTTTTTTTATATTAAAATTGACGTAGATATATGACCGAACCTAACCAACCCTCCCTAACCTAACCTAACCTATATAGGTAGGTTATATATAGGTTAGGTTAGGTAGGTAGGTATATTATATATATATATATTAGGCTGAGAAGTATAGGTATATATATATATATATATATATATATATATATATATATATATATATATATGTCGTACCTACCCTGGAAACACAAACCGAAACTGTCTCTATTTTCCGCTTGTTACAACTTGAAATAAAGTTGTTACATCTTGGCTTAACGTTGTACCAACGTCGTAGTTTCGGTGTGTGTTTGGTGGGTAGTAGCCAGAACTCACTTCTCAGCCTACTATTCAAGGCCCGATTTGCCTAATAAGCCAAGTTTTCCTGAATTAATATATTTACTATAATTTTTTTCTTATGAAATGATAAAGCAACCCTTTTCTCTATGTATGAGGTCAATTTTTTTTTTATTGGAGTTAAAATTAACGTAGATATATGACCGAACCTAACCAACCCTACCTAACCTAACCTAACCTATATTTATAGGTAAGGTTAGGTTAGGTAGCCAAAAAAAGCTAGGTTAGGTTAGGTTAGGTAGGTTAGGTAGACGAAAAAACATTAATTCATGAAAACTTGGCTTATTAGGCAAATCGGGCCTTGAATAGTAGGCTGAGAAGTGCGTTCTGGCTATTAGGTACGACATATATATATATATATATATATATATATATATATATATATATATATATATATATATATATATATATATATATATATATATATATATATTTGTATATATATTTGATGCCAAGAGGACATCAAATGCCCTCTTGGGGACTGTAAGCCTCAAAAAACCCAGTATATAGGCAAGACAACAACATCTCTTTCCAGGCGTTTTACGATGCATAAGCAACAGGGCTCCATTAAGGAACATATAATCTCTTCCCACAAAGAAACCATCACCAGAGAAATCTTAGCAAACAACACAGAAATCATCGATAGATACAGCGATAGCAGGCGGCTTGACGTCTGCGAAGCACTACACATCAAGAAGTAAACACCAGCAATCAACAGCCAATTTATGCACAACTATATTCTACCCAGTTCAAGACTCCGCTCCAATATAGAAGCATCAAGAAATATGGACCAATAGGCTTTCTACAATTACTTCCATTCAATACCCATTGTTTCGTGTTCTGTCTTGTGTTAGAATTTAATACCCATTTAATACCCATTGTTGAAAGTTCGTTTTCACCTCATCCACCTCACCCAAATGTAGATATAAACTCGAAGATGTGTAAAGCTCTATTCAGTTTCAGTTGTGTGTTTGTAAAGTAAAGTCTTTGAAAATGTAATAAGTTTTACGAAACGCGCTCAAGTGTTGCGTCAGACTAAAAATAAAATGAATTTTGGAGAATTGATCTTTGAATTACCATCAACAGTGAAAAGAAACGTAAGAAAGATAGAGAAAATTCGTGTTAGAATTATTAATCTTACTTTTTATACAATATATATGTATATATATGTTAGTATATTTTGGTAGCAGTCTTTCCTGTAGACATATATTATTAAATATGACCGAAAAAGTAAGATTAATAATTCTAACACGAATTTTCTCAATCTTTCGTACATTTCTTTTCACTGTTGATGGTAATTCAAAAATCAATTCTCTAAAATTCATTTTTATTTCTAGTCTGACGCGACACTTGAGCGCGTTTCGTAAAACTTATTACATTTTCAAAGACTTTAGTTTAAACATACACAACTGAATAGAACTTACACATCTCCGATTTGTTTATATCTACATTTGAGTGAGGTGGATGGGATGAGGTGGTATTTAATAAGGTATTAATTTCATTAACACAAGACAGAACACGAAACAATGGGTATTGAATAGAAGTGATTGTAGAAAGCCTATTGGTCCATATTTCTTGATGCTTCTATATTGGAGCGGAGTCTTGAGGTGGGTAGAATATAGTTCAAATCGGAGATGTGTAAGTTCTATTCAGTTGTGTATGTTTAAACTAAAGTCTTTGAAAATGTAATAAGTTTTACGAAACGCGCTCAAGTGTCGCGTCAGACTAGAAATAAAAATGAATTTTGGAGAATTGATTTTTGAATTACCACCAACAGTGAAAAGAAATGTACGAAAGATTGAGAAAATTCGTGTTAGAATTATTAACATATAATATTATTATATGTTAATTCATTATATTATTATAATGAAATGGGTAGCTTTATCATTTAATAAGAAAAAATTTAGAGAAAATATATTAATTCAATGAAACTTGGCTTATTAGGCAAATCGGGCCTTGCATAGTAGGCTGAGAAGTGCGTTCTGGCTACTAGGTACGACATATATATACATATATATATATATGTATATACATATATATATGTTGTACCTAATAGCTAGAACGTCGTACTCGGCCTGCTATGCAAGGCCCGATTTGCCTAATAAGCCAAGTTTCATTGAATTAATATATTTTCTCTAAATTTTTTCTTATGAAATGATAAAGCTACCTTTTTCATTATGCATGAGGTCAATTTTTTTTTATTGGAGTTAAAATTAACGTATATATATGACCGAACCTAACCAACCCTACCTAACCTAACCTATCTTTATAGGTTAGGTTAGGTAACTTAAAAAGTTAGATTAGGTTAAGTTAGGTAGGTTAGGTAGTCGAAAAACAATTAATTCATGAAAACTTGGCTTATTAGGCAAATCGGGCCTTGCATAGTTGGCTGAGAAGAGCGTTCTGGCTACTAGGTACGACATATATATATAATATATATATATATATATATATATATATATATATATATATATATATATATATATATATATATATATATATATATATATATATATATATATATATATAATTATAATATCTAAATAAAAATGTAAATGTTCGTTTGTTCAAAATGCTAATTTCCGAAAGTTCTTCTCCGATTGCTTTGAAATTTTGACACAACGATGCATTCAAATACGCGCGTGTTTTTATATACCTACTATATTGACGCCACACCTGTGCCTGAGTGGTCCTCCATGCAGTGGAGGGATGGAGTATGACTCCAAGTGTACAGGTTTATATTAGAGTGTGTGGACCTGCAGCTGTTATTACTGGTGGAAATATATTTTGATGAGCGAGGCAGCTTATGACGCGCTTATAACCAATGGGATATAAGCGGGGTAAGCGTGAGGTTATTGTGGCGGGGGGGCGGGGGGAGGTGAACACACTGTTGGCTCCCCACATTAGCATCACTCGCTAATTCGTGCCGTCTGGTATTTGTTGAGAGAGACAGTTATGTTCAGGCTCCGGTGTGTGTTCATGGTTTATTGTATATTTCACGTTACTGATGACTCTGGGACTTGTATTGTGTCCTATTTTACTGATCAGGTCACATAAACATGTGTTGATAATAGCAGTACATATAGAGAGTATCACAAGTTAATACATCAAGAGCAGCAACTACACGAGTGACGCTCAAAGTTAATATGTAGAAGTTGAGGTTGTGTCAGCCGGCAATATTGCGGGTGTACAACAATGCTCAGAACTGACAGGTAAGTTATCGTATTAGATATCCAAGTGGCTACTGCTGGGCTGGAGACTGCGGTCTACATAAGTTTACAGAGGCAAGAAACAACTCTAGATAAGACAGGCTGCAGTAAAGAACGAGGTTCTTTCCTGCGTAGTGGTAAGACGATCGCCTGGCGTTCCACGAGCGCTTTGTCATGGGTTCGTATCCTGGCCGGGGAGGATTTGCTGGACACAAATCCTTAACTGTAGCCTCTGTTTAACTCAACAGTAAAATGGGTACCTGGTGTTAAACAATTCTTCGCGGAGGTCGTATTCCAGGGACCATAGGATTAAGGACTGGCCGGAAACACTACGCGTACTAGTGGCTGTACAAGAAGGTAACTCTTGTATATATAAATAATAATAATAAAAAAGGTTGCTAGTATCAAAGGGAATATCTTGCATTATCCTAGTGTCAACTAATTAAAAGTCTCAAGTTTTATAAAACTGATTCCTAAATGAGAATTGTTGTGGGGCGTGAGTCTCGGGCGGAAAGTTTGCATTAATATCATGAGTGATGATTTATACGAGATATTAAAAATTCTCTAATTATGAAATGTTTATTAATAAGTGAGGAAAAAAGCTCAAAGTATAATTGGGGGAACTTTTGAAAAATTATTGAGAATAAATGTATCTAGTGAGGGATAATGAGAGCTAGCCGAGGCATATCTAACGTATAGCCACCATGATAACTATTATTGGTAATAATGAGAATATCCATTAGGACTATGAAACCCCAGCTGTTTATAAATGAGAAATAGTTTACATACGACTTTCAACTGATATCGTTCGAACACTTCCGGAACAAGTTCTTCACTGACGAATTTTGTTCGAACCACAACACTGTAAATGCTTCACCCACGTACTACAAATAATCGCCAACAGAACCTAACCTAACCTAAGCTATGCCTATGTACCACAATATGGTAATATATTATAATATTAATTTATATTTGAGAAAATTCCCGTTTTGAATGAACAGCATGTACAAATATATAACTGCGTGTGTGGGGTCGACCGCTGGATGGAATGGACATGAGTCGAGGACGGGTTGATGGCAGCAAGATGTCTGGGTTACCAAGAGTTTACATGTACAGTGTGACGGGTCGGTGGCGGAGGAGGGCAGGGCAGGGTGTGGTGGCCTAATATGGGAATATACTGAGTTTGGAACTGTAGACAGGATAATTGATCTTCGACTTACTAATTATATATCATCCACACAAGCTAAACTGCAGACCATTCTGGCTTGTTTGGAGGAAGTTCGTCAAGACGAAAAAGATGATTTTGACGATAGCCGAGGAGCACTTGGTTCCTTAAACAGTCGAAACCCAGTCTTCATGTCCATAATTGAGGATTGTAAGAAAAGGATAAATGAGATATAGCTGAAAGGTCACAATGTGAAGTTCATGTGGATTCCATCTCATGTAGGAATAGTGGTCAGCGAGGTGGTGGATGACCTGGCCAAACTCGCCACATCAACACCACAAGTTGACATTGAATGTGTTTTAACAATGAGACAAATAAAAACCAAAATAATAAATATTCAGACACAGGTAGAAGTGGCGAGGAGAGGTATAATGTATGAGGGAAGTCAAACCCTCCAACACTACAGGTGTGTGTGAGTCAAAACACCAACATTACACTTATGGTAAAAGGAGAAATGCTTGGAGTGACTCTGTGCACATGTGGTATGTTAAGGTCTCTCACCCTCACCCATTATGTTAAGGTCTCTCACCCTCACCCATTATGTTAAGGTCTCACACCCTCACCCATTATGTTAAGGTCTCACACCCTCACCCATTATGTTAAGGTCTCACACCCTCACCCTCACCCATTATGTTAAGGTCTCTCACCCTCACCCATTATGTTAAGGTCTCACACCCTCACCCATTATGTTAAGGTCTCACACCCTCACCCATCACCCATTATGTTAAGGTCTCACACCCTCACCCATTATGTTAAGGTCTCACACCCTCACCCATTATGTTAAGGTCTCTCACCCTCACCCATTATGTTAAGGTCTCACACCCTCACCCATTATGTTAAGGTCTCACACCCTCACCCATTATGTTAAGGTCTCACACCCTCACCCATTATGTTCTTGAGTGTCCGTTGATTAATGTATATAGAAACACTGAGAAAGGACTGTTGCTGAACAAATAGCCTGGATGTGTCACAACGGAAAGGTTGATGATATTCTGGAGAGAGATTGTAGCCTTTTGTTGAATTGTCTGAATGTCTATTGCAAATTGTCTGTGTATCTGGTCATACAAGCATTTGTGTGTACGTCTGGTAACATACTGTATGTGTAAAGGAAGAAATGTATATGTTTATCACTCAGAATATTCGGTAATATGTTTATTGTTTGTGATGTGTGTGTGTATATATATGTGAACACGATGTACTGAACGGGGTGAGAATAGCTTGAGCTACCTCATCCCTTTGTGTGTATTTATACCTAAATAGACTTATTTCAATTTCAATTTAGTTCCATCTCCTGCACCGTGATAAATACGAATATATAAGAAACAAATTCATAAAATGCAGTCAGATCACACTACAGAAAAATGCGCAATATAAAAAAGAATTGGGAATAATCATGATGAAAAACCTTACTCTTAAGGAACACAACAAAGGGAGTGTTACGGTGCCAGAAAAGTGACAGGCTGGGTAGTAGGAACTTTTACAGCAAGAGATGTCAGACCAACGATGGTACTGTTTAAGACGCAATGTGCTCTCAAGGGTTGAGTATTATTGCACACTAACAGCCCCATTCAAAGCTGGAGAAGTTGCTGACCTGGAGAATGTGAAGATATATGTTACTGGCCGAATCCAAAAAACAGCAAAATTATTGGGATTTCCTAAAACTTCTAAATCTGTATATAGAAGACTTTGTTGATCAAAGACTTTGGTCAACATTTTTAGCAGATACCTGATCAACCAGGCTGTGACTCATACACCGGACTGCGAGCAGTGGCTTCTAACAGCCTGGTTGACCAGACTACCAACCATGAATGTGGGTGTGGAGGGTGGCGGGGGGTGGGTGGGTGTGGAGGGCGGCGGTGGGTGGTGGGTGTGGAGGGCGGCGGTGGGTGGTGGGTGTGGAGGGCGGCGGTGGGTGGTGGGTGTGGAGGGCGGCGGGGGGTGGGTGGTGTGGAGGGCGGGGGGGTGGTGGTGGGTGTGGAGGGCGGCAGGGGGTGGAGGGCGGGGGGTGGTGGTGGGTGTGGAGGGCGGCGGGGGGTGGGTGGGTGTGGAGGGCGGCGGGTGGTGGTGGGTGTGGAGGGCGGCGGGGAGTGGGTGGGTGTGGAGGGCGGCGGTGGGTGGAGGTGGGTGTGGAGGGCGGCGGTGGGTGTGGAGGGCGGCGGGGGGTGGGTGGGTGTGTAGGGCGGCGGTGGGTGGAGGTGGGTGTGGAGGGCGGCGGTGGGTGGAGGTGGGTGTGGAGGGCGGCGGTGGGTGGAGGTGGGTGTGGAGGGCGGCGGTGGGTGGAGGTGGGTGTGGACGGCGGCGGCGGGTGGAGGTGGGTGTGGAGGGCGGCGGCGGGTGGAGGTGGGTGTGGACGGCGGCGGCGGTTGGAGGTGGGTGTGGACGGCGGCGGCGGGTGGAGGTGGGTGTGGACGGCGGCGGCGGGTGGAGGTGGGTGTGGAGGGCGGCGGCGGGTGGAGGTGGGTGTGGAGGGCGGCGGCGGGTGGAGGTGGGTGTGGACGGCGGCGGCGGGTGGAGGTGGGTGTGGACGGCGGCGGCGGGTGGTGGGTGTGGAGGGCGGCGGCGGGTGGAGGTGGGTGTGGAGGGCGGCGGCGGGTGGAGGTGGGTGTGGAGGGCGGCGGCGGGTGGAGGTGGGTGTGGAGGGCGGCGGGGGTGGGTGGGTGTGGAGGGCGGCGGTGGGTGTGGAGGGCGGCGGTGGGGGGTGGGTGTGGAGGGCGGCGGTGGGGGGTGGGTGTTGAGGGCGGCGGGTGGTGGGTGGGTGTGGAGGGCGGCGGTGGGTGGTGGGTGTGGAGGGCGGCGGTGGGTGGTGGGTGTGGAGGGCGGCGGGGGGTGGTGGGTGTGGAGGGCGGCGGTTGGGGGTGGGTGTGGAGGGCGGCGGGGGGTGGGTGGGTGTGGAGGGCGGCGGTGGGTGGTGGGTGTGGAGGGCGGCGGTGGGTGGTCTGTGTGGAGGGCGGCGGGGTGGTGGTGCTAGTGATCAGATGAGCCGTGGGGTCACCTCTCTCAACCCTTCCTCTCCTTTATCTCCGCCTCGCTCACTCCTTTCACACACCAACCTATTTTCTCCTTAGTAATGACTGTCATAATACCAAGTGGAGGACCTTTCAGGCTTCCACACACACACACACACACACACACACACACACACACACACACACACACACACACACACACACACACACACACACACACACACGGACTTCAATCACGGAAGGATTGACTGGGAGAACAAGGAACCGCATGGAGGCGAGGATACGTGGAGAGCCAAACTATTGGAGGTGGTGACAAGAAACTTTTTAACCCAGCATGTCGGAGAACCCACAAGGATGAGAGGAAATGACGAACCAGCGAGACTCGACCTAGTCTTCCCTCTGAACGACTCCGACATAAAAGAAATCGGTTTTGAGGCCCCAGTAGGAATGAGCGACCACAGTGTACTGGTGTTTGAGGGCCTGATTGAAGAAGGGTTATTGAACTCGAGGAGGGATACCGAAACCAAAAGGTTAGCATACCGAAAGGGAAACTATGAGGGGATAAGAAAACTCGTAACAGATATAGCATGGGAAACAGAGCTCGGGGGAAAGACGGCCCAAGATATGATGGACTACATCACACAGAAGTGCAAGGACGCAGCAAACAAGTTTGTCCCAGTCAAAAAGGAAAACAGTGAAATGAAGATGAGAAACCCATAGTTTAATCAGAGATGTAGGCTAGCTAAGCAGCAAAGTAAAAGGGCATGGAGAAACTATAGGAATAACAGAACACTGGAGAGCAGAGAAAGATACCAGAATGCCAGGAATGAATATGTCAGGATGAGAAGAGAGGCAGAAAGACAATACGAAAATGACATCGCAAGCAAGGCAAAGACTCAGCCTAAATTGTTGCATAGCCATATCAGGAGAAAAACAACAGTAAAGGAACAGGTTATGAAATTAAGGATAGGGGCGGAAGGATTCACTACAAATGACAAGGAAGTGTGTGAGGAACTGAATAAGAAATTCCAGGAGGTCTTCACCTTAGAGCAAGGAGAAATTCCAGAGATAAGTGAGGGAATAGCTAACCAGGAACCACTGGAAGAGTTTGAGATTACCAGCGGGAAGTAAGGAAGTGTTTACTGGAGTTGGATTTGACAAAGGCTATAGGCCCAGATGGAATCTCCCCTTGGGTATAAAGGAAGGAGCAAAGGAACTGTGCCTACCACTCTCCATAGTGTATAACAAATCACTGGCAACAGGGGAACTGCCAGATATTTCGAAAGCAGCTAACATAGTCCCCATATACAAGAAAGGGGATAGACAGGAGGCACTGAACTACAGGCCAGTGTCCCTAACCTGCATACCATGCAAGCTGATGGAGAAGATTGTGCGAAAAAAACTAGTGGAGCATCTGGAGCGAAGGAACTTTGTAACACAGCATCAACATGGGTTCAGGGATGGCAGGTCCTGCCTCACAGGGTTACTTGAATTCTACGACCAGGCAACAAAAATAAGGCAAGAAAGAGAAGGGTGGGCAGACTGCATATTTTTGGATTGTCAGAAAGCCTTTGATACAGTGCCACACAAGAGGCTAGTGCGAAAGTTGGAGATGCAGGCTGGAGTGAAAGGGAAGGTACTCCGGTGGATAAAGGAGTACCTAAGCAACAGGAGACAACGAGTCTGTATGAGGGGTGAGGTCTCAGATTGGCGAGACGTTACAAGTGGAGTCCCGCAGGGGTCAGTACTTGGACCTATACTGTTTCTGGTATATGTAAATGATCTCCCAGAGGGTATAGATTCGTTCCTCTCAATGTTTGCCGACGATGCAAAAGTTATGAGGAGGATTGAAACAGAGGATGATAGTAGGAGGTTACAAGATGACCTAGGTAGACTGAGTGAATGGTCCAACAAATGGCTGTTGAAGTTCAACCCGAGTAAATGCAAAGTAATGAAACTAGGCAGTGGAAACAGGAGGCCAGACACAGGATACAGAATAGGAGATGAAGTACTTAATGAAACAGACAGAGAGAAAGATCTAGGAGTTGATATCACACCAAACCTGTCTCCTGAAGCCCACATAAAGAGAATAACGTCAGCGGCATATGCGAGGCTGGCTAACATCAGAACGGCGTTCAGGAACCTGTGTAAGGAATCATTCAGAATCTTGTACACCACATATGTAAGACCAATCCTGGAGTATGCGGCCCCAGCATGGAGCCCGTATCTTGTCAAGCACAAGACGAAGCTGGAAAAAGTCCAAAGGTATGCTACTAGACTAGTCCCAGAACTAAGAGGCATGAGTTATGAGGAAAGGCTGCGGGAAATGCACCTTACGACACTGGAAGACAGAAGAGTAAGGGGGACATGATCACAACCTACAAAATCCTCAGGGGAATCGACCGGGT
>NW_025554874.1:0-25000 GCF_020424385.1 Procambarus clarkii | reverse complement strand
GTCCCCCACACTGTGGTCAACACTGGTGGTGGTGGCTAGTGTCCCACTCACTGTGGTCAACACTGGTGGTGGTGGCTAGTGTCCCACCCTCACTGTGGTCAACACTGGTGGTGGTGGCTAGTGTCCCCCTCACTGTGGTCAACACTGGTGGTGGTGGTGGCTAGTGGCCCCCACACTGTGGTCAACACTGGTGGTGGTGGCTAGTGCCCCCCTCACTGTGGTCAACACTGGTGGTGGTGGCTAGTGTCCCCCACACTGTGGTCAACACTGGTGGTGGTGGCTAGTGTCCCACCCTCACTGTGGTCAACACTGGTGGTGGTGGCTAGTGTCCCCCTCACTGTGGTCAACACTGGTGGTAGTGGTGGCTAGTGGCCCCCTCACTGTGGTCAACACTGGTGGTGGTGGCTAGTGTCCCCCACACTGTGGTCAACACTGGTGGTGGTGGCTAGTGTCCCACTCACTGTGGTCAACACTGGTGGTGGTGGCTAGTGTCCCACCCTCACTGTGGTCAACACTGGTGGTGGTGGCTAGTGTCCCCCACACTGTGGTCAACACTGGTGGTGGTGGCTAGTGTCCCCCACACTGTGGTCAACACTGGTGGTGGTGGCTAGTGTCCCCCTCACTGTGGTCAACACTGGTGGTGGTGGCTAGTGTCCCCCACACTGTGGTCAACACTGGTGGTGGTGGCTAGTGTCCCCCTCACTGTGGTCAACACTGGTGGTGGTGGCTAGTGTCCCCCTCACTGTGGTCAACACTGGTGGTGGTGGTGGCTAGTGTCCCCCTCACTGTGGTCAACACTGGTGGTGGTGGCTAGTGTCCCCCACACTGTGGTCAACACTGGTGGTGGTGGCTAGTGTCCCCCACACTGTGGTCAACACTGGTGGTGGTGGCTAGTGTCCCCCTCACTGTAGTCAACACTGGTGGTGGTGGTGGCTAGTGTCCCCCACACTGTGGTCAACACTGGTGGTGGTGGCTAGTGTCCCCCACACTGTGGTCAACACTGGTGGTGGTGGCTAGTGTCCCCCTCACTGTAGTCAACACTGGTGGTGGTGGTGGCTAGTGTCCCCCACACTGTGGTCAACACTGGTGGTGGTGGCTAGTGTCCCCCACACTGTGGTCAACACTGGTGGTGGTGGTGGCTAGTGTCCCCCACACTGTGGTCAACACTGGTGGTGGTGGCTAGTGTCCCCCACACTGTGGTCAACACTGGTGGTGGTGGCTAGTGTCCCCCACACTGTGGTCAACACTGGTGGTGGTGGCGAGTGTCCCCCACACTGTGGTCAACACTGGTGGTGGTGGCTAGTGTCCCCCTCACTGTGGTCAACACTGGTGGTGGTGGCTAGTGTCCCCCTCACTGTGGTCAACACTGGTGGTGGTGGCTAGTGTCCCCCACACTGTGGTCAACACTGGTGGTGGTGGTGGCTAGTGTCCCCCTCACTGTGGTCAACACTGGTGGTGGTGGCTAGTGTCCCCCACACTGTGGTCAACACTGGTGGTGGTGGCTAGTGTCCCCCACACTGTGGTCAACACTGGTGGTGGTGGTGGCTAGTGTCCCCCACACTGTGGTCAACACTGGTGGTGGTGGCTAGTGTCCCCCTCACTGTGGTCAACACTGGTGGTGGTGGCTAGTGTCCCCCTCACTGTGGTCAACACTGGTGGTGGTGGCTAGTGTCCCCCCACACTGTGGTCAACACTGGTGGTGGTGGCTAGTGGCCCCCTCACTGTGGTCAACACTGGTGGTGCTGGCTAGTGTCCCCCTCACTGTGGTCAACACTGGTGGTGGTGGCTAGTGTCCCCCACACTGTGGTCAACACTGGTGGTGGTGGCTAGTGTCCCCCTCACTGTGGTCAACACTGGTGGTGGTGGCTAGTGTCCCCCCACACTGTGGTCAACACTGGTGGTGGTGGCTAGTGGCCCCCTCACTGTGGTCAACACTGGTGGTGCTGGCTAGTGTCCCCCTCACTGTGGTCAACACTGGTGGTAGTGGTGGCTAGTGGCCCCCTTACTGTGGTCAACACTGGTGGTGGTGGCTAGTGTCCCCCTCACTGTGGTCAACACTGGTGGTAGTGGTGGCTAGTGTCCCCCACACTGTGGTCAACACTGGTGGTAGTGGTGGCTAGTGGCCCCCTCACTGTGGTCAACACTGGTGGCTAGTGGCCCCCTCACTGTGGTCAAACCTGGTGGTGGTGGCTAGTGTCCCCCACACTGTGGTCAACACTGGTGGTAGTGGTGGCTAGTGCCCCCTCACTGTGGTCAACACTGGTGGTGGTGGCTAGTGTCCCACCCTCACTGTGGTCAACACTGGTGGTGGTGGCTAGTGTCCCCCACACTGTGGTCAACACTGGTGGTGGTGGCTTGTGTCCCCCACACTGTGGTCAACACTGGTGGTAGTGGTGGCTAGTGGCCCCCACACTGTGGTCAACACTGGTGGTACTGGTGGCTAGTGGCCCCCTCACTGTGGTCAAACCTGGTGGTGGTGGCTAGTGTCCCCCACACTGTGGTCAACACTGGTGGTGGTGGCTAGTGGCCCCCTCACTGTGGTCAACACTGGTGGTGGTGGCTAGTGTCCCCCTCACTGTGGTCAACACTGGTGGTGGTGGCTAGTGGCCCCTTCACTGTGGTCAACACTGGTGGTAGTGGTGGCTAGTGGCCCCCTCACTGTGGTCAACACTGGTAGTGGTGGCTAGTGTCCCCCACACTGTGGTCAACACTGGTGGTGGTGGCTAGTGGCCCCCTCACTGTGGTCAACACTGGTGGTGGTGGCTAGTGGCCCCCACACTATGGTCAACACTGGTGGTGGTGGCTAGTGGCCCCCTCACTGTGGTCAACACTGGTGGTGGTGGCTAGTGTCCCCCACACTGTGGTCAACACTGGTGGTGGTGGCTAGTGGCCCCCTCACTGTGGTCAACACTGGTGGTGGTGGCTAGTGTCCCCCACACTGTGGTCAACACTGGTGGTGGTGGCTAGTGGCCCCCTCACTGTGGTCAACACTGGTGGTGGTGGCTAGTGTCCCCCACACTGTGGTCAACACTGGTGGTGGTGGCTAGTGTCCCCCACACTGTGGTCAACACTGGTGGTGGTGGCTAGTGTCTCCCACACTGTGGTCAACACTGGTGGTGGTGGCTAGTGGCCCCCTCACTGTGGTCAACACTGGTGGTGGTGGCTAGTGTCCCCCACACTGTGGTCAACACTGGTGGTGGTGGCTAGTGTCCCCCTCACTGTGGTCAACACTGGTGGTGGTGGCTAGTGTCCCCCACACTGTGGTCAACACTGGTGGTGGTGGCTAGTGGCCCCCACACTGTGGTCAACACTGGTGGTGGTGGCTAGTGGCCCCCTCACTGTGGTCAACACTGGTGGTGGTGGCTAGTGTCCCCCACACTGTGGTCAACACTGGTGGTGGTGGCTAGTGTCCCACCCTCACTGTGGTCAACACTGGTGGTGGTGGCTAGTGTCCCACACACTGTGGTCAACACTGGTGGTGGTGGCTAGTGGCCCCCTCACTGTGGTCAACACTGGTGGTGGAGGCTAGTGTCCCCCACACTGTGGTCAACACTGGTGGTGGTGGCTAGTGGCCCCCTCACTGTGGTCAACACTGGTGGTGGTGGCTAGTGTCCCCCACACTGTGGTCAACACTGGTGGTGGTGGCTAGTGGTCCCCTCACTGTGGTCAACACTGGTGGTGGTGGCTAGTGTCCCCCACACTGTGGTCAACACTGGTGGTGGTGGCTAGTGTCCCCCTCACTGTAGTCAACACTGGTGGTGGTGGTGGCTAGTGTCCCCCACACTGTGGTCAACACTGGTGGTGGTGGCTAGTGTCCCCCACACTGTGGTCAACACTGGTGGTGGTGGTGGCTAGTGTCCCCCACACTGTGGTCAACACTGGTGGTGGTGGCTAGTGTCCCCCACACTGTGGTCAACACTGGTGGTGGTGGCTAGTGTCCCCCACACTGTGGTCAACACTGGTGGTGGTGGCGAGTGTCCCCCACACTGTGGTCAACACTGGTGGTGGTGGCTAGTGTCCCCCTCACTGTGGTCAACACTGGTGGTGGTGGCTAGTGTCCCCCTCACTGTGGTCAACACTGGTGGTGGTGGCTAGTGTCCCCCACACTGTGGTCAACACTGGTGGTGGTGGTGGCTAGTGTCCCCCTCACTGTGGTCAACACTGGTGGTGGTGGCTAGTGTCCCCCACACTGTGGTCAACACTGGTGGTGGTGGCTAGTGTCCCCCACACTGTGGTCAACACTGGTGGTGGTGGTGGCTAGTGTCCCCCACACTGTGGTCAACACTGGTGGTGGTGGCTAGTGTCCCCCTCACTGTGGTCAACACTGGTGGTGGTGGCTAGTGTCCCCCTCACTGTGGTCAACACTGGTGGTGGTGGCTAGTGTCCCCCCACACTGTGGTCAACACTGGTGGTGGTGGCTAGTGGCCCCCTCACTGTGGTCAACACTGGTGGTGCTGGCTAGTGTCCCCCTCACTGTGGTCAACACTGGTGGTGGTGGCTAGTGTCCCCCACACTGTGGTCAACACTGGTGGTGGTGGCTAGTGTCCCCCTCACTGTGGTCAACACTGGTGGTGGTGGCTAGTGTCCCCCCACACTGTGGTCAACACTGGTGGTGGTGGCTAGTGGCCCCCTCACTGTGGTCAACACTGGTGGTGCTGGCTAGTGTCCCCCTCACTGTGGTCAACACTGGTGGTAGTGGTGGCTAGTGGCCCCCTCACTGTGGTCAACACTGGTGGTGGTGGCTAGTGTCCCCCTCACTGTGGTCAACACTGGTGGTAGTGGTGGCTAGTGTCCCCCACACTGTGGTCAACACTGGTGGTAGTGGTGGCTAGTGGCCCCCTCACTGTGGTCAACACTGGTGGTACTGGTGGCTAGTGGCCCCCTCACTGTGGTCAAACCTGGTGGTGGTGGCTAGTGTCCCCCACACTGTGGTCAACACTGGTGGTAGTGGTGGCTAGTGCCCCCTCACTGTGGTCAACACTGGTGGTGGTGGCTAGTGTCCCACCCTCACTGTGGTCAACACTGGTGGTGGTGGCTAGTGTCCCCCACACTGTGGTCAACACTGGTGGTGGTGGCTTGTGTCCCCCACACTGTGGTCAACACTGGTGGTAGTGGTGGCTAGTGGCCCCCACACTGTGGTCAACACTGGTGGTACTGGTGGCTAGTGGCCCCCTCACTGTGGTCAACCTGGTGGTGGTGGCTAGTGTCCCCCACACTGTGGTCAACACTGGTGGTGGTGGCTAGTGGCCCCCTCACTGTGGTCAACACTGGTGGTGGTGGCTAGTGTCCCCCTCACTGTGGTCAACACTGGTGGTGGTGGCTAGTGGCCCCTTCACTGTGGTCAACACTGGTGGTGGTGGCTAGTGGCCCCCTCACTGTGGTCAACACTGGTGGTGGTGGCTAGTGTCCCCCACACTGTGGTCAACACTGGTGGTGGTGGCTAGTGGCCCCCTCACTGTGGTCAACACTGGTGGTGGTGGCTAGTGGCCCCCACACTGTGGTCAACACTGGTGGTGGTGGCTAGTGGCCCCCTCACTGTGGTCAACACTGGTGGTGGTGGCTAGTGTCCCCCACACTGTGGTCAACACTGGTGGTGGTGGCTAGTGGCCCCCTCACTGTGGTCAACACTGGTGGTGGTGGCTAGTGTCCCCCACACTGTGGTCAACACTGGTGGTGGTGGCTAGTGTCCCCCTCACTGTGGTCAACACTGGTGGTGGTGGCTAGTGTCCCCCACACTGTGGTCAACACTGGTGGTGGTGGCTAGTGTCCCCCACACTGTGGTCAACACTGGTGGTGGTGGCTAGTGTCACCCACACTGTGGTCAACACTGGTGGTGGTGGCTAGTGGCCCCCTCACTGTGGTCAACACTGGTGGTGGTGGCTAGTGTCCCCCACACTGTGGTCAACACTGGTGGTGGTGGCTAGTGTCCCCCTCACTGTGGTCAACACTGGTGGTGGTGGCTAGTGTCCCCCACACTGTGGTCAACACTGGTGGTGGTGGCTAGTGGCCCCCACACTGTGGTCAACACTGGTGGTGGTGGCTAGTGGCCCGCTCACTGTGGTCAACACTGGTGGTGGTGGCTAGTGTCCCCCACACTGTGGTCAACACTGGTGGTGGTGGCTAGTGTCCCACCCTCACTGTGGTCAACACTGGTGGTGGTGGCTAGTGTCCCCCACACTGTGGTCAACACTGGTGGTGGTGGCTAGTGGCCCCCTCACTGTGGTCAACACTGGTGGTGGAGGCTAGTGTCCCCCACACTGTGGTCAACACTGGTGGTGGTGGCTAGTGGCCCCCTCACTGTGGTCAACACTGGTGGTGGTGGCTAGTGTCCCCCACACTGTGGTCAACACTGGTGGTGGTGGCTAGTGGTCCCCTCACTGTGGTCAACACTGGTGGTGGTGGCTAGTGGCCCCCACACTGTGGTCAACACTGGTGGTGGTGGCTAGTGGCCCCCTCACTGTGGTCAACACTGGTGGTGGTGGCTAGTGTCCCCCACACTGTGGTCAACACTGGTGGTGGTGGCTAGTGTCCCACCCTCACTGTGGTCAACACTGGTGGTGGTGGCTAGTGTCCCACCCTCACTGTGGTCAACACTGGTGGTGGTGGCTAGTGTCCCACCCTCACTGTGGTCAACACTGGTGGTGGTGGCTGGTGTCCCCCACACTGGTCAACACTGGTGGTGGTGGCTAGTGTCCCCCACACTGGTCAACACTGGTGGTGGTGGCTAGTGGCCCCCTCACTGTGGTCAACACTGTTGGTGGTGGCTAGTGTCCCCCACACTGGTCAACACTGGTGGTGGTGGCTAGTGTCCCCCACACTGTGGTCAACACTGGTGGTGGTGGCTAGTGTCTCACCCTCACTGTGGTCAACACTGGTGGTGGTGGCTAGTGTCCCACCCTCACTGTGGTCAACACTGGTGGTGGTGGCTAGTGTCCCACCCTCACTGTGGTCAACACTGGTGGTGGTGGCTGGTGTCCCCCACACTGGTCAACACTGGTGGTGGTGGCTAGTGTCCCCCACACTGGTCAACACTGGTGGTGGTGGCTAGTGGCCCCCTCACTGTGGTCAACACTGGTGGTGGTGGCTAGTGTCCCCCACACTGGTGGTGGTGGCTAGTGTCCCCCACACTGTGGTCAACACTGGTGGTGGTGGCTAGTGTCCCCCACACTGTGGTCAACACTGGTGGTGGTGGCTAGTGTCCCCCACACTGTGGTCAACACTGGTGGTGGTGGCTAGTGGCCCCCTCACTGTGGTCAACACTGGTGGTGGTGGCTAGTGTCCCCCACACTGTGGTCAACACTGGTGGTGGTGGCTAGTGTCCCCCACACTGGTCAACACTGGTGGTGGTGGCTAGTGTCCCACCCTCACTGTGGTCAACACTGGTGGTGGTGGCTAGTGGCCCCCTCACTGTGGTCAACACTGGTGGTGGTGGCTAGTGTCCCACCCTCACTGTGGTCAACACTGGTGGTGGTGGCTAGTGGCCCCCTCACTGTGGTCAACGCTGGTGGTGGTGGCTAGTGTCCCCCACACTGGTCAACACTGGTGGTGGTGGCTAGTGTCCCACCCTCACTGTGGTCAACACTGGTGGTGGTGGCTAGTGTCCCCCACACTGTGGTCAACACTGGTGGTGGTGGCTAGTGTCTCCCACACTGGTCAACACTGGTGGTGGTGGCTAGTGTCCCACCCTCACTGTGGTCAACACTGGTGGTGGTGGCTAGTGTCCCCCACACTGTGGTCAACACTGGTGGTGGTGGCTAGTGTCCCCCACACTGGTCAACACTGGTGGTGGTGGCTAGTGTCCCACCCTCACTGTGGTCAACACTGGTGGTGGTGGCTAGTGTCCCACCCTCACTGTGGTCAACACTGGTGGTGGCTCCCAATAAGTCCTGTCCAACCACTTGGGCTGGACGGTAGAGCGACGGTTTCGCTTCATGCAGGTCGGCGTTCAATACCCGATCGTCCAAGTGGTTGGGCACCATTCCTTCCTCCCCGTCCCATCCCAAATCCTCATCCTGACCTCCCCAAGTGCTGACTAGTCGCAATGGCTTGGCGCTTTCTCCCGATAGTTCCCGTCTCAATAAGCCTCACGGTATATAAAACGCTGACAGTGTCTTAAGTCATGTGAGTACATAAAGATGTGTGAGCTCTTGTGAGCATGATGTATGTGCCGCCCTACATGATGATGAGGGTGTACCCGAGTGGTGTAGAGAGTTCTGCAAGCAGCGTGACAGGCAGCCACGTGGTGGTGTAGAGAGCTCTGCAAGCAGCGTGACAGGCAGCCCCGTGGTGGTGTAGAGCCCTGCAAGCAGCGTGACAGGCAGCCACGTGGTGGTGTAGAGCACCCTGCAAGCAGCGTGACAGGCAGCCCCGTGGTGGTGTAGAGAGCTCTGCAAGCAGCGTGACAGGCAGCCACGTGGTGGTGTAGAGCACCCTGCAAGCAGCGTGACAGGCAGCCACGTGGTGGTGTAGAGAGCCCTGCAAGCAGCGTGACAGGCAGCCACGTGGTGGTGTAGAGAGCCCTGCAAGCAGCGTGACAGGCAGCCACGTGGTGGTGTAGAGAGCCCTGCAAGCAGTGTGACAGGCAGCCACGTGGTGGTGTAGAGAGCTCTGCAAGCAGCGTGACATGCAGTCACGTGGTGGTGTAGAGAGCCCTGCAAGCAGCGTGACAGGCAGCCACGTGGTGGTGTAGAGAGCCCTGCAAGCAGCGTGACAGGCAGCCACGTGGTGGTGTAGAGAGCCCTGCAAGCAGTGTGACAGGCAGCCACGTGGTGGTGTAGAGAGCCCTGCAAGCAGTGTGACAGGCAGCCACGTGGTGGTGTAGAGAGCCCTGCAAGCAGCGTGACAGGCAGCCACGTGGTGGTGGTGTAGAGAGCCCTGCAAGCAGTGTGACAGGCAGCCACGTGGTGGTGTAGAGAGCCCTGCAAGCAGCGTGACAGGCAGCCACGTGGTGGTGTAGAGAGCCCTGCAAGCAGTGTGCCAGGCAGCCACGTGGTGGTGTAGAGAGCCCTGCAAGCAGCGTGACAGGCAGCCACGTGGTGGTGTAGAGAGCCCTGCAAGCAGCGTGACAGGCAGCCACGTGGTGGTGTTGAGAGCCCTGCAAGCAGTGTGACAGGCAGCCACGTGGTGGTGTAGAGAGCCCTGCAAGCAGCGTGACAGGCAGCCACGTGGTGGTGTAGAGAGCCCTGCAAGCAGCGTGACAGGCAGCCACGTGGTGGTGTAGAGAGCCCTGCAAGCAGCGTGACAGGCAGCCACGTGGTGGTGTAGAGAGCCCTGCAAGCAGTGTGACAGGCAGCCACGTGGTGGTGTAGAGAGCCCTGCAAGCAGCGTGACAGGCAGCCACGTGGTGGTGTAGAGAGCCCTGCAAGCAGCGTGACAGGCAGCCACGTGGTGGTGTAGAGAGCCCTGCAAGCAGTGTGACAGGCAGCCACGTGGTGGTGTAGAGAGCCCTGCAAGCAGCGTGACAGGCAGCCACGTGGTGGTGTAGAGAGCCCTGCAAGCAGCGTGACAGGCAGCCACGTGGTGGTGTAGAGAGCCCTGCAAGCAGTGTGACAGGCAGCCACGTGGTGGTGTAGAGAGCCCTGCAAGCAGTGTGACAGGCAGCCACGTGGTGGTGTAGAGAGCCCTGCAAGCAGTGGGACAGGCAGCCACGTGGTGGTGGTGTAGAGAGCCCTGCAAGCAGCGTGACAGGCAGCCACGTGGTGGTGTAGAGAGCCCTGCAAGCAGTGTGACAGGCAGCCACGTGGTGGTGTAGAGAGCCCTGCAAGCAGCGTGACAGGCAGCCACGTGGTGGTGTAGAGAGCCCTGCAAGCAGCGTGACAGGCAGCCACGTGGTGGTGTAGAGAGCCCTGCAAGCAGTGTGACAGGCAGCCACGTGGTGGTGTAGAGAGCCCTGCAAGCAGTGTGACAGGCAGCCACGTGGTGGTGTAGAGAGCTCTGCAAGCAGCGTGACAGGCAGCCACGTGGTGGTGGTGTAGAGAGCTCTGCAAGCAGCGTGACAGGCAGCCACGTGGTGGTGGTGTAGAGAGCCCTGCAAGCAGCGTGACAGGCAGCCACGTGGTGGTGTAGAGAGCCCTGCAAGCAGTGTGACAGGCAGCCACGTGGTGGTGTAGAGAGCCCTGCAAGCAGTGTGACAGGCAGCCACGTGGTGGTGTAGAGAGCTCTGCAAGCAGCGTGACAGGCAGCCACGTGGTGGTGTAGAGAGCCCTGCAAGCAGTGTGACAGGCAGCCACGTGGTGGTGTAGAGAGCCCTGCAAGCAGCGTGACAGGCAGCCACGTGGTGGTGGTGTAGAGAGCCCTGCAAGCAGTGTGACAGGCAGCCACGTGGTGGTGGTGTAGAGAGCCCTGCAAGCAGTGTGACAGGCAGCCACGTGGTGGTGGTGTAGAGAGCTCTGCAAGCAGCGTGACAGGCAGCCACGTGGTGGTGTAGAGAGCCCTGCAAGCAGTGTGACAGGCAGCCACGTGGTGGTGTAGAGAGCCCTGCAAGCAGCGTGACAGGCAGCCACGTGGTGGTGGTGTAGAGAGCCCTGCAACCAGTGTGACAGGCAGCCACGTGGTGGTGGTGTAGAGAGCCCTGCAAGCAGTGTGACAGGCAGCCACGTGGTGGTGGTGTAGAGAGCCCTGCAAGCAGTGTGACAGGCAGCCACGTGGTGGTGGTGTAGAGAGCTCTGCAAGCAGCGTGACAGGCAGCCACGTGGTGGTGGTGTAGAGAGCCCTGCAAGCAGCGTGACAGGCAGCCACGTGGTGGTGGTGTAGAGAGCCCTGCAAGCAGTGTGACAGGCAGCCACGTGGTGTTGGAGTAGAGAGCCCTGCAAGCAGCGTGACAGGCAGCCACGTGGTGGTGGTGTAGAGAGCCCTGCAAGCAGCGTGACAGGCAGCCACGTGGTGGTGGTGTAGAGAGCCCTGCAAGCAGTGTGACAGGCAGCCACGTGGTGGTGGTGTAGAGAGCCCTGCAAGCAGTGTGACAGGCAGCCACGTGGTGGTGTAGAGAGCTCTGCAAGCAGTGTGACAGGCAGCCACGTGGTGGTGTAGAGAGCTCTGCAAGCAGCGTGACAGGCAGCCACGTGGTGGTGTAGAGAGCCCTGGAAGCAGCGTGACAGGCAGCCACGTGGTGGTGGTGTAGAGAGCCCTGCAAGCAGTGTGACAGGCAGTCATGTGGTGGTGTAGAGAGCCCTGCAAGCAGCGTGACAGGCAGCCACGTGGTGGTGTAGAGAGCTCTGCAAGCAGCGTGACAGGCAGCCACGTGGTGGTGTAGAGAGCCCTGCAAGCAGTGTGACAGGCAGCCACGTGGTGGTGTAGAGAGCCCTGCAAGCAGCGTGACAGGCAGCCACGTGGTGGTGTAGAGAGCTCCGCAAGCAGCGTGACAGGCAGCCACGTGGTGGTGTAGAGAGCCCTGCAAGCAGCGTGACAGGCAGCCACGTGGTGGTGTAGAGAGCCCTGCAAGCAGTGTGACAGGCAGCCACGTGGTGGTGTAGAGAGCCCTGCAAGCAGCGTGACAGGCAGCCACGTGGTGGTGTAGAGAGCTCTGCAAGCAGCGTGACAGGCAGCCACGTGGTGGTGTAGAGAGCCCTGCAAGCAGTGTGACAGGCAGCCACGTGGTGGTGTAGAGAGCCCTGCAAGCAGTGTGACAGGCAGCCACGTGGTGGTGTAGAGAGCTCCGCAAGCAGCGTGACAGGCAGCCACGTGGTGGTGTAAAGAGCTCTGCAAGCAGCGTGACAGGCAGCCACGTGGTGGTGGTGTAGAGAGCTCTGCAAGCAGCGTGACAGGCAGCCACGTGGTGGTGTAGAGAGCCCTGCAAGCAGCGTGACAGGCAGCCACGTGGTGGTGTAGAGAGCTCTGCAAGCAGCGTGACAGGCAGCCACGTGGTGGTGGTGTAGAGAGCTCTGCAAGCAGTGTGACAGGCAGCCACGTGGTGGTGTAGAGAGCCCTGCAAGCAGTGTGACAGGCAGCCACGTGGTGGTGTAGAGAGCCCTGCAAGCAGCGTGACAGGCAGCCACGTGGTGGTGGTGTAGAGAGCCCTGCAAGCAGCGTGACAGGCAGCCACGTGGTGGTGTAGAGAGCTCTGCAAGCAGCGTGACAGGCAGCCACGTGGTGGTGGTGTAGAGAGCTCTGCAAGCAGTGTGACAGGCAGCCACATGGTGGTGTAGAGAGCCCTGCAAGCAGTGTGACAGGCAGCCACGTGGTGGTGTAGAGAGCCCTGCAAGCAGCGTGACAGGCAGCCACGTGGTGGTGGTGTAGAGAGCCCTGCAAGCAGTGTGACAGGCAGCCACGTGGTGGTGTAGAGAGCCCTGCAAGCAGCGTGACAGGCAGCCACGTGGTGGTGTAGAGAGCCCTGCAAGCAGTGTGACAGGCAGCCACGTGGTGGTGAAGCTCCCTGCTGGAGGACAAGAGTCCGCCCATACACAGGTAGCAGCCCAACACTTGTGAAAGCCTGCCATAAAACAGCCAGGGAAGCTGCTATGGTCAAATTTATATTATGAAAATAGTGTCATATTATAAATATTATAATGTTTGTCTAGTGTATGACTAGGTGTTCATAATGATGTATTTAAACGATCATTGAGATGCGTGAAAATGACACTAAAACAAATATTTATGTAAAACCCACAGAAACAGATGGTTTAAAGAAATAAAGTAATTGTGAACTAATTTTTCAGTTAGGAACAATTATTGTCAAGTTCTTAACATTGATTAAAATGTGTTTTGATGTTACGTGTTGTTCGTGTCTGCGTCAGTGTTAGTGTAAGCCTCGCTCTCAGTGATTATACCTGTCTATCCCAGTACTGTATCTCTCTTATCATTATCTGAATCTTTCTCTCTATCATTATCTGAATCTTTCTCTCTATCATTATCTGAATCTTTCTCTCTATCATTATCTGAGTCTAAGTCAGCTACTGTATCTATCTTTTCCGTTGTATGTAGCTATCTCAGTGTCCGTTTCTCTATCTCATAGTATCTCTCAATATCTAGACTTCTCTGTCATTGTGTATATCTGTCTCTCTTTGTAGTCGATATGTCTCTCGTTATTTATTGTAGTATTGAATAATTTTCTCGATCGTGTTTATATGGTTTCCTCAGAGTTTACATCTGAATCTTTATATTTGACTCAGTCTCAGTGTTTCTGTGCCTCCAGATGTTTTACACCTATCTCTTTTTTTCCTGTTTTATATCTGTGTATCTCTGTTTGTTTTTATCCATCTTTGACCCCATTATCTTTTTTACCACAAGTGGATACAGGAGCACGTGACTTGAGACACCTCTTAGCTGGCATATTGCGGTACTTGCTCTTGTGCAAGCGTGATAATGTTCATGTAATGATCTACATATTACGCTCTTTTACATTATTTAATTTCAGTTTCCTCTTCTAATTCATAAAACCACCTCCAATATTGTCATATTTATTATGAAGTCAACTTGGAGTGCAGGTTCCAAGTCATGGTAGATAATGAAAAGTGGCAAGCTTGCACCGTAGACTTACACCATGCTGCGAGATGGGGACTTTTAGAACAGAGTAAAGGGTCTCGAATCTCCTTTCTATGGATACCATCACACATAAATATAACCCATCATAATGACACAGACATTGTAGCCAAATTAGCGTGTAACAAAGATGAAGTTGAATTAGATCTAGGTATCCCCATCTCTGCTGTCAAAACTGTATTGGTCCAAACACTCAGATCTGATAGGAAAGAAATTACTGACTCCCAACGACCTGAAAGCACCAGTATAAAAAGCTATGATTTGTTCAGATCTGAAACCTACATCTATGGGCAGCACAAAACGTGGACCAGACTGTGCGACACAGTGGTTGCCAGGATCAGGTTGGGTTACCGTTACCTGTGGCAGGTGGCTGCAGGTGACGGATCTCTCAATCCTGAGCACTCCAGGTGCAAACTCTGTGAGCAGGAACTGCGGCATGATCTCCCACACTACATCACCGAATGGCCAGTTATTAGACCTTTCAGACCAGTTGGCATGAAGTACCTGGAGCTTTGCAATTACTTTATTCACTCTCGTGTTCTTGAAGATATCCTCATAGTGCACCCAAAATTTGCCAGTAGCCGAATGTCCGTGTATGACTAACATGCCCCTGTATGCTCACATGCCCCTGTATGTTTAACCATGCTGTAAGATTGGGATATTTTAGTTCAGTGCTACTTTATTCATTCTCGTGTTGATAAGGATCTTCTCATAATGCATCCAAAGTTTGCCAGTGCAGGAATGTCCGTGTATGACTAACATGCTCCTGTATGACTATCATGCTCCTGTATGATCACATGTCACTATGATCAGGGTTAACGTTTAGGACCAAGGTTTTGTACATGTAAATAGCCTAAAAAAAGATCATGTGTAGAGAGAGTGAATATTGAGCATGTTCAGGGATTTGGTTCAGGTTCAGGCATGTTCAGGTTCAGGGTTCAGGGACTTCAGACGACACACATGGCTGTGTGTGTCGTCTGAAGATAGTGTGTGTTATAATCAACCTATCCTTCGAATTCAAAAGTACGGTTTAATACTAAGTGTAAAGTACATTTCCTAACTTCCATACATAGTACATAATTACACTTATGGGGCTGTTACATATACCTCTTTTCCTCGTTTTCGGTTAAGACACTCTGAATTTTGTGATGAAGTTTTCAAGTTCAATTTGCTATACTCAAGTTTTAAATATCAGTAATTTCTTTTTCAGTTTTACTAAACAATAGAAATTTTATACAATATTTAAAAATATCCTGATTTACTTTACAGTTTATTGATATATTTTAGTTTTCTTTTATAAAACTGTAATATCAACATAGCTATAGGTTAGGTGCTAATTGTAATTAAGAAGCAATAAAATGCTTATCTTCAAACACTAAGAAGGTTCGGTTAGGTTGCGGTTTTCTATTCAGCTTTTCAAGTAAACTGAAATATTCACAATATATTTGACAGTACAGTTTAATACTAAGTGAAAATATGTACAATTCCTGACTGCTATGAATAGTACATAATTACACTTACTGTGCTCTTACATTTACCTCCCCATTTTCGGAGGACGGGCTGGTTATAATCCATGCTGAGAAATGTAGATGTTTGAGCACCACGTACCCAACTGCCATTACTCTCAGGCGCCTTCCGTTGCCTTCACTACCAGGGTTCCTGTGCTGCCATAACTACTATCTCTCTCAGCTGCCTTCTCTCCAAGCCTTCCTCAGCTTCCTTTTCTCCTAGGCTCCCTAAACTGCCGCGCTCCCTCGGCTGCCTGGACCTTCTGCCCTTTCAGAAACTGGATACGTATTTGGCAGTATTCATGTTAGCTAAGAACACTGTTTAAGCAGACAACATGTGTCGTGTGGTGCATCTCTCGCGGTAGAAGTAGTGCCAGAAGATGTTGTAGTGTCCTTGCTCATAGTCACAAAACCAGCTGTGGTCACAACACTCTCATTAGTACTGTACTTATTGAATAGCTCTGAAGTCATAATGTCGTCTCAAATTAACATTCAGAGTGTTAGAGGCTACTTGTTAAGTATGTTTCCAGTTGTAGTGATGATAGTGTGTCTACTCTGCCAGTTGATGACCTCCTGTACCTTTAGGTGCTGTGTGTTATGTCTCTCGTGTGCTGGTGGTGTGTGTACTCAACTATTTGTACTCACCTATTTGTGCCTGCAGGATCGAGCATTGACTCTTAGATCCCACCTTTCCAGCCATCGGTTGTTTACAGCAATGACTCCGGTCCCATTTCTCTATCATATCTAGTTTTAAAATTATGAATAGAGTTTGCTTCCACAACCTGTTCCTTAAGTGCATTCCATTTTTCCACTACTCTCACGCTATAAGAAAACTTCCTAACATCTCTGTGACTCATCTGAGTTTCCAGCTTCCACCCTTGTCCCCTCGTTCTGTTACTGTTCCGTGTGAACATTTCGTTTTTTTAACTTTGTCAATTCCCCTGAGTGTTTTATACGTTCTTATCATATCCTCCCTCTCCCTTCTTTTTTCTAGTGTTATACTAGCCTCGTCGCAAACTTCTGACCCATTTCCAGTTTCCTTTTGTGTTTCTTCAGATGGGGACTCCATGATGGCGCGGCATACTCTAAGACTGGCCTCACGTAGGCAGTGTAAAGCGCCCTAAAAGCCTCCTCACTTAGGCTTCTGAATGATGCTCTAACTTTCGCCAGTGTAGAGTACGCTGCTGTCGTTATTCTATTTATATGTGCCTCAGGAGATAGATTAGGTGTTACGTCCACCCCCAGGTCTCTTTCTCGAATCTGTGTGTCTCTCTTTCTCGAATGTGTGTGTGTGTGTGTGTGTGTGTGTGTGTGTGTGTGTGTGTGTGTGTGTGTGTGTGGGTGGCAGTAAGCCCGGTCCTAACACGATGCAGCAGCTGGCAGACTGAAACAGATATAAAACACTTTTTCTTACCTCCTCCACAGAAATATATATCAGTCTGGCCTTCATTTCTGCACAACAATAAATCGTCTCACGTTTCCTCAAAAGAAGCCTCATTTCTGGAAATTTTTAATAAGCAAAACCAAAGACATATAATCCGCAAATCCAGCGTTGCACCTCTGTTGCCCTAGAGAAACACGATTGCGTTCATGAAAGAAAGTAAAACACAATCGTTAAATATAAGTAATAATTGAATAAAGACAAAATCCGGGATTGGCAACCTGCTCCAACCAATGTTTTTTATTTTAAAATTTCCTGAGCAGAAGACAATGTTAAATCTTGCGCAAAGATGGTGGTGGTCCTTGTGTGGTGGTGGTCCTTGTGTGGTGGTGGTCCTTGTGTGGTGGTGGTCCTTGTGTGGTGGGTGTGGTGGTGGTCCTTGTGTGGTGGGTGTGGTGGTGGTCCTTGTGTGGTGGTGGTCCTTGTGTGGTGGTGGTCCTTGTGTGGTGGGTGTGGTGGTGGTCCTTGTGTGGTGGGTGTGGTGGTGGTCCTTGGGTGGTGGGTGTGGTGGTGGTCCTTGGGTGGTGGGTGTGGTGGTGGTCCTTGTGTGGTGGGTGTGGTGGTGGTCCTTGTGTGGTGGGTGTGGTGGTGGTCCTTGTGTGGTAGTGTGGTGGTGGTCCTTGTGTGGTGGGTGTGGTGGTGGTCCTTGTGTGGTGGGTGTGGTGGTGGTCCTTGTGTGGTAGTGTGGTGGTGGTCCTTGTGTGGTGGGTGTGGTGGTGGTCCTTGTGTGGTGCGTGTGGTGGTGGTCCTTGTGTGGTGGTGGTCCTTGTGTGGTGGGTGTGGTGGTGGTCCTTGTGTGGTGGGTGTGGTGGTGGTCCTTGTGTGGTGGGTGTGGTGGTGGTCCTTGTGTGGTGGGTGTGGTGGTGGTCCTTGTGTGGTAGTGTGGTGGTGGTCCTTGTGTGGTGGGTGTGGTGGTGGTCCTTGGGTGGTGGGTGTGGTGGTGGTCCTTGGGTGGTGGGTGTGGTGGTGGTCCTTGGGTGGTGGGTGTGGTGGTGGTCCTTGTGTGGTGGGTGTGGTGGTGGTCCTTGGGTGGTGGGTGTGGTGGTGGTCCTTGGGTAGTGGTGGTCCTTGGATGGTGGGAGAAGGGGGTATAGACCAGTGGGTGGGAGAGGGGGTGGTATAGACCAGTGGGTGGGTGGTATAGACCAGTGGGTGGGAGAGGGGGTGGTATAGACCAGTGGGTGGGGGGTATAGACCAGTGGGTGGGAGAGGGGGTGGTATAGACCAGTGGGTGGGGGGTATAGACCAGTGGGTGGGGGGTATAGACCAGTGGGTGGGAGATGGTGGAGGTATAGACCAGTGGGTGGGAGAGGGTGGAGGTATAGACCAGTGGGTGGGAGAGGGTGGAGGTATAGACCAGTGGGTGGGAGAGGATGGAGGTATAGACTGTGGGAACCGACCTGTGAGATTTATATTTATTTAATTTATATGAATTTATATAGAATTTATATTTACGTTAATTTGTATACTTCGATACCAATTTGTATGATGTTAAGTGGACTGTATTTCTGCAATAATCTCACAAATCGATCCACTACACATTAGGGGGGTTTATATTCAATTTATATATATGCAGCCAATCAAACTACAGTATTAACTACACATTAGTGTACATTGAAGAGGTTCCTTATCTTATTGTACAGCAGGCCTTAGTCCACCAGGTATAACCAGGATGTAGACACCACATTTTCCTCGTGTGAGGTAGCTTCCATCACCCTGGTAACTGATGCACAAAGCATGCTTCCTCATCTTGACCTGTCAAAAGGGCGCTAACTGTGAAGCCAGGTTCCTAATATATGACAGCTATATCAGAGAAAACACTGTACAAGGAACCATAAAGACCTAGGCTTAATTACCTTTTATATGAGGCGATTTCGTATTCTAACCGGCCCACCCTATCTAATGACATTAATGGCCATAAATGATAGATAAATGGGTTTCGGCAGAACACTTAACTTGTATTTGTTGACAGCGTGTTGATAATGGAACACCTTTGGTTTCCATAACACTTCGTCCAAGTAAAATTAACAGGAGCCGCATTTGCTCCCGTGCGCCTCTGTGGTCTAACAATAACAATGGCTGACCACTCCCTCCTCACTAACGCTACTGGCCTACATTGTCCAGATGACAGTAAGTGATAGAAGGGTCACATTTACTCTATTTTAATTCTGATAATTAAGTTAATTTATATGAGATGTTTTTATGATGGTAAAGTCCAAAGACTAATGTATTTAAGAATAATTCCCACCATAATAGGTGGTGAATTTATAATAGTATGTGGTAATGATATCCCGTTTTCTATAGACGGAAATTCCACTACAAGTTACATTTTCTATGGGTTAACTTGTTTATACAACACAGCAATATTATCTGCCTGTATGATAATATTAAATGGTGTCGGATTTTCCGACATAGACCAGTGGGTGGGAGAGGGGGTGGTATAGACCAGTGGGTGGGGGGGTATAGACCCGTGGGTGGGAGAGGGGGTAGTATAGACCAGTGGGTGGGGGGGTGGTATAGACCAATGGGTGGTGGTATAGACCAGTGGGTGGGGGGGGGGTATAGACCAGTGGGTGGAAGAGAGGGTGGTATAGACCAGTGGGTGGGGGGGTATAGACCAGTGGGTGGGAGAGGGTGGAGGTATAGACCAGTGGGTGGGGGGGTATAGACCAGTGGGTGGGAGAGGGTGGAGGTATAGACCAGTGGGTGGGGGGGTATTGACCAGTGGGTGGAAGAAGGTGGAGGTATAGACCAGTGGGTGGGAGAGGGGGTGGTATAGACCAGTGGGCGGGTGGAGGTATAGACCAGTGGGTGGGGGGGTATAGACCAGTGGGTGGGAGAGGGTGGAGGTATAGACCAGTGGGTGGGAGAGGGGTGGTATAGACCAGTGGGTGGGAGAGGGGGTGGTATAGACCAGTGGGTGGGGGGGGGGTATAGACCAGTGGGTGGGAGAGGGGGTGGTATAGACCAGTGGGTGGGAGAGGGTGGTGGTATAGACCAGTGGGTGGGGGGGTATAGACCAGTGGGTGGGGGGGTATAGACCAGTGGGTGGGGGGTATAGACCAGTGGGTGGGAGAGGGGTGGTATAGAACAGTGGGTGGGGGGGTATAGACCAGTGGGTGGGAGAGAGGTGGTGGTATAGACCAGTGGGTGGGAGAGGGGGTTGTATAGACCAGTGGGTGGGGGGGGTATAGACCAGTGGGTGGGAGAGGCGGTGGTATAGACCAGTGGGTGGGGGTATAGACCAGTGGGTGGGGGGGGTATAGACCAGTGGGTGGGAGAGGGGGTGGTATAGAACAGTGGGTGGGGGGTATAGACCAGTGGGTGGGAGAGAGGTGGTGGTATAGACCAGTGGGTGGGAGAGGGGGTGGTATAGACCAGTGGGTGGGGGGGGTATAGACCAGTGGGTGGGAGAGGGGGTGGTATAGACCAGTGGGTGGGGGGGTATAGACCAGTGGGTGGGAGAGGGGGTGGTATAGACCAGTGGGTGGTGGGGTATAGACTAGTGGGTGGGAGAGGGGGTGGTATAGACCAGTGGGTGGGAGAGAGAGGGTGGTATAGACCAGTGGGTGGGAGAGAGGGGGTGGTATAGACCAGTGGGTGGGGGGGGGTGGTATAGACCAGTGGGTGGGAGAGGGTGGTGGTATAGACCAGTGGGTGGGAGAGAGGGGTGGTATAGACCAGTGGGTGGGGAGAGAGAGGGGTGGAATAGACCAGTGGATGGGAGAGAGGGGGTGGTATAGACCAGTGGGTGGGAGAGAGGGGTGGTATAGACCAGTGGGTGGGAGAGAGAGGGTGGTATAGACCAGTGGGTGGGAGAGAGGGGGTGGTATAGACCAGTGGGTGGGGGGTGGTGGTATAGACCAGTGGGTGGGAGAGGGGGTGGTATAGACCAGTGGGTGGGAGAGAGGGGTGGTATAGACCAGTGGGTGGGAGAGAGGGGGTGGAATAGACCAGTGGGTGGGAGAGAGGGGGTGGTATAGACCAGTGGGTGGGAGAGAGGGGTGGTATAGACCAGTGGGTGGGAGAGGGGGGGTATAGACCAGTGGGTGGGAGAGAGGGGGTGGTATAGACCAGTGGGTGGGAGAGGGGGTGGTATAGACCAGTGGGTGGGAGAGGGGGTGGTATAGACCAGTGGGTGGGAGAGAGAAGGGGTGGTATAGACCAGTGGTTGGGAGAGGGGGTGGTATAGACCAGTGGGTGGGAGAGAGGGGGTGGTATAGACCAGTGGGTGGGAGAGAGGGGGTGGTATAGACCAGTGGGTGGGGGTGGTATAGACCAGTGGGTGGGAGAGGGGGTGGTATAGACCAGTGGGTGGGAGAGGGGGTGGTATAGACCAGTGGGTGGGGGTGGTATAGACCAGTGGGTGGGAGAGGGTGGTGGTATAGACCAGTGGGTGGGAGAGAGAGGGGGGGGTGGTAAAGACCAGTGGGTGGGGAGAGGGGTGGGTATAGACCAGTGGGTGGGAGAGGGGGGGTGGTATAGACTAGTGGGTGGGAGAGAGGGGTGGTATAGACCAGTGGGTGGGAGAGAGGGGGTGGTATAGACCAGTGGGTGGGAGAGAGGGGGTGGTATAGACCAGTGGGTTGGAGAGAGAGGGGTGGTATAGACCAGTGGGTGGGAGAGAGGGGGTGGTATAGACCAGTGGGTGGGAGAGAGGGGGTGGTATAGACCAGTGGGTGGGGAGAGAGGGGGTGGTATAGACCAGTGGGTGGGGGAGAGGGGGGGGTATTGACCAGTGGGTGGGAGAGGGTGGTGGTATAGACTATGGTGGGAGAGGGTGGTGGTATAGACTAGTGGGTGGGAGAGAGGGTGGTATAGACCAGTGGGTGGCAGAGGGTGTGGGTATAGACTAGTGGGTGGGAGAGAGGGGTGGTATAGACCAGTGGGTGGGAGAGAGGGGGTGGTATAGACCAGTGGGTGGGAGAGAGGGGTGGTATAGACCAGTGGGTGGGAGAGAGGGGGTGGTATAGACCAGTGGGTGGGAGAGAGGGGGTGGTATAGACCAGTGGGTGGGAGAGAGGGGGTGGTATAGACCAGTGGGTGGGAGAGAGGGGGTGGTATAGACCAGTGGGGGGGAGAGAGGGGGTGGTATAGACCAGTGGGTGGGAGAGAGGGAGTGGTATAGACCAGTGGGTGGGAGAGAGGGGGGTTATAGACAGTGGGTGGGAGAGAGGGGGGTGTATAGACCAGTGGGTGGGAGAGAGGGGGGGTATAGACCCGTGTGGGTGGGAGAGGGTGGTGGTATATAGACTAGTGGGTGGGAGAGAGGGGTGGTATAGACCAGTGGGTGGGAGAGGGTGGTGGTATAGACTAGTGGGTGGGAGAGAGGGGTGGTATAGACCAGTGGGTGGGAGAGGGTGGTGGTATAGACTAGTGGGTGGGAGAAGAGGGGGTTGTATATAGACCAGTAGGTGGGAGAGGGTGGTGGTTTATAGACTAGTGGGTGGGAGAGAGGGGTGGTATAGACCAGTGGGTGGGAGAGAGAGGGTGGTATAGACCAGTGGGTGGAGAGAGAGGGGGTGGTATAGACCAGTGGGTGGGAGAGGGTGGTGGTATAGACTAGTGGGTGGGAGAGAGGGGTGGTATAGACCAGTGGGTGGGGGGGGGTATAGACCAGTGGGTGGGAAGAGAGGGGTGGTATAGACCAGTGGGTGGGAGAGGGTGGTGGTATAGACTAGTGGGTGGGAGAGAGGGGTATAGACTAGTGGGTGGGAGAGAGAGGGTGGTATAGACCAGTGGGTGGAGAGAGGGGGGGGTATAGACCCGTGGGTGGGAGAGAGGGGGTGGTATAGACCAGTGGGTGGGGAGAGGGGGGTGGGTATAGACCAGTGGGTGGGAGAGAGGGGGTGGTATAGACCAGTGGGTGGGAGAGAGGGGTGGTATAGACCAGTGGGTGGGAGAGAGGGAGTGGTATAGACCAGTGGGTGGGAGAGGGTGGTGGTATAGACCAGTAGGTGGGAGAGGGTGGTGGTATAGACTAGTGGGTGGGAGAGAGGGGGTGGTATAGACCAGTGGGTGGGAGAGAGGGTTGGTATAGACGAGTGGGGTGGGAGAGAGGGGGGTGGTATAGACCAGTGGGTGGGAGAGGGTGGTGGTATAGACTAGTGGGTGGGATAGAGGGGGTGGTATAGACGAGTGGGTGGTGGGGGGGTGTGACCTTCATGGAGACTTCCGTCCTCCGTGCAGGTCAGCTGGTGTTATTGTGGCTGGGTACCCTTGTCCAGCTCTGCCAGCACCCTCCTGGCAGGCCTCCCTGGCAGACCTGCCTGGCAGGCCTCCCTGGCAGGCCTCCCTGGCAGGCCTCCCTGGCAACACTCCCTGGCAGACCTGCCTGGCAGGCCTCCCTGGCAGACCTGCCTGGCAACACTCCCTGGCAGACCTGCCTGGCAGGCCTCCCTGGCAGACCTGCCTGGCAACACTCCCTGGCAGACCTGCCTGGCAGGCCTCCCTGGCAACACTGGCCACCAGCACCAAGGTGGCAGCAGGAGGCCCCACACACACAGCAGGTAAGACAGGCTCAGTTAGGTCAGATCAATAAGGCTCTTCACAGCCTGAGAAGTAACCCACTCCTCTTGTGCTGCCCCTAACACCACTCCTCTTGTGCTGCCCCTAACACCACTCCTCTAGTGCTGCCCCTAACACCACTCCTCTTGTGCTGCCCCTAACACCACTCCTCTAGTGCTGCCCCTAACACCACTCCTCTTGTGCTGCCCCTAACACCACTCCTCTAGTGCTGCCCCTAACACCACTCCTCTAGTGCTGCCCCTAACACCACTCCTCTTGTGCTGCCCTAACACCACTCCTCTAGTGCTGCCCCTAACACCACTCCTCTTGTGCTGCCCCTAACACCACTCCTCTAGTGCTGCCCCTAACACCACTCCTCTTGTGCTGCCCCTAACACCACTCTCCTTCATATCATATATTTTCCATTTGAAGTATCATTGGGATATAATTAATTTTGTAATGAAAACTCAAAAGTGAGAAGGATGTTGTTTTAAATTAGAAGAAACACTCAATGATATTAGGTGGAAAGTCTTGAGATAATGGGTAAAGTTAGGGTGGTGGGTTGTGGGGAGGAGCACACAACACCTTGAGTTGTCTTAACTCCCCAGGGAGGGTGAGGGGGGTTTACTGCTCTCAACACTTATTCACTTCTTAAGTGAAGTGATTCACTTATTCACTATTCTTATTCACTTCTTCCCTCACTTCAGTAGAGTGCTGACAGTTTTGTGTGGAGAGTAGAGTAGCGTCGAGAGTTGTTATGGGTTATGTCTGTGTTATGAGTTGTAATGGTGGGACAATATCTTGCTTATGAGTTGTAATCGGTGGGACAATATCTTGCTTATGAGTTGTAATCGGTGGGACAATATCTTGGTTATGAGTTGTAATGGGTGGGACAATATCTTGGTTATGAGTTGTAATGGGTGGGACAATATCTTGGTTATGAGTTGTAATGGGTGGGACAATATCTTGGTTATGAGTTGTAATGGGTGGGACAATATCTTGGTTATGAGTTGTAATCGGTGGGACAATATCTTGCTTATGAGTTGTAATCGGTGGGACAATATCTTGGTTATGAGTTGTAATGGGTGGGACAATATCTCGGTTATGAGTTGTAATGGGTGGGACAATATCTTGGTTATGAGTTGTAATGGGTGGACAATATCTTGGTTATGAGTTGTAATGGGTGGGGACAATATCTTGGTTATGAGTTGTAATCGGTGGGACAATATCTTGCTTATGAGTTGTAATCGGTGGGACAATATCTTGGTTATGAGTTGTAATGGGTGGGACAATATCTTGGTTATGAGTTGTAATGGGTGGGACAATATCTTGGTTATGAGTTGTAATGGGTGGGACAATATCTTGGTTATGAGTTGTAATGGGTGGGACAATATCTTGGTTATGAGTTTGTAATGGTGGGACAATATCTCTCGTTATGAGTGTAATGGGTGGGACAATATCTTGGTTATGAGTTGTAATGGGTGGGACAATATCTCGGTTATGAGTTGTAATGGGTGGGACAATATCTTGGTTATGAGTTGTAATGGGTGGGACAATATCTCGGTTATGAGTTGTAATGGGTGGGACAATATCTTGGTTATGATGGTGGTGGGAATGGGTGGGACAATATCTTGCTTATGAGTTGTAATGGGTGGGACAATATCTTGGTTATGAGTTGTAATGGGTGGGACAATATCTTGGTTATGAGTTGTAATGGGTGGACAATATCTCGGTTATGATGTTGTAATGGGTGGGACAATATCTTGGTTAGAGTTTGTAATGGGTGGGACAATATCTCGGTTATGAGTTGTAATGGGTGGGACAATATCTTGGTTATGAGTTGTAATGGGTGGGACAATATCTCGGTTATGAGTTGTAATGGGTGGGACAATATCTTGGTTATGAGTTGTAATGGGTGGGACAATATCTCGGTTATGAGTTGTAATGCGAAGGAAAGGGAACTATCAGGAGAAAGCGCCAAGCTATAACTCTTATAACACTGGGAAGGTGTCAGGATAAGAATTTGGGGCAGGACGGAGGGAAGGAATGGTGCCCAACCACTTGCACG
>NW_025554873.1:0-15966 GCF_020424385.1 Procambarus clarkii | reverse complement strand
GTTGTGAAGAAACAATGTTGTAGTTACGTTGTGAGAAACAATGTTGTAGTTACGTTGTGAAGAACAAAAAAAAAAAAAAAACAATGTTGTAGTTACTTGTGAAGTAAACATGTTGTAGTTACGTTGTGAAGTAACAATGTTGTAGTTACGTTGTGAAGTAAACAATGTTGTAGTTTACGTTGTGAAGTAACAATGTTGTAGTTACGTTGTGAAGAAGACAATGTGTAGTTACGTTGTGAAAGCAACAATGTTGTAGTTACGTTGTGATAGGAACAATGTTGTAGTTACGTTGTGAAGAAACAATGTTGTAGTTACGTTGTGAAGTAAAAACAATGTTGTAGTTACGTTGTGAAGTAACAATGTTGTAGTTACGTTGTGAAGTAACAATGTTGTAGTTACGTTGTGAAGTAACAATGTTGTAGTACGTTGTGAAGTAACAATGTTGTAGTTACGTGTGAAGTAAAAAATGTTGTAGTTACGTTGTGAAGTAACAATGTGTAGTTACGTTGTGAAGTAACAATGTTGTAGTTACGTTGTGAAGTAACAATGTTGTAGTTACGTTGTGAAGTAACAATGTTGTAGTTACGTTGTGAAGTAACAATGTTGTAGTTACGTTGTGAAGTAACAATGTTGTAGTTACGTTGTGAAGTAACAATGTTGTAGTTACGTTGTGAAGTAACAATGTTGTAGTTACGTTGTGAAGTAACAATGTTGTAGTTACGTTGTGAAGTAACAATGTTGTAGTTACGTTGTGAAGTAACAATGTTGTAGTTACGTTGTGAAGTATCAATGTTGTAGTTACGTTGTGAATAACAATGTTGTAGTTGTACGTTGTGAAGTAACACATGTTGTAGTTACGTTGTGACGTTGTGTTTTACGTAGCAAAGTATCAATGTTGTAGTTACGTTGTGAAGTATCAATGTTGTAGTTACGTTGTGTAGCAACTTAAAACACTGTTGTAGTTACGTTGTGAAGCAACAGTGTTGTAGTTACGTTGTGAAGCAACTTAAAACAATGTTGTAGTTATGTTGTGAAGCAACTTAAAACATGGTTGTAGTGTTGTGTAGCAACTTAAAACAATGTTGAAGTTACGTTGTGTAGCAACTTAAAACAATGCTGTAGTTACGTTGTGTAGCAACTTAAAACAATGTTGTAGTTACGTTGTGTAGCAACTTAAAACAATGCTGTAGTTACGTTGTGAAGTAACAATGTTGTAGTTACGTTGTAAAGTAACAATGTTGTAGTTACGTGGTGAAGTAACGTTGTAGTTACGTTGTGAAGTAACATTGTAGTGACGTTGTGAAGTAATGTTTTAGTAACGTTGTGAAGTAACAATATTGTAATTACGTAGTGAAGAAACAATGTTGTAGTTACGTTGTAAAGTAACAATGTTGTAGTTACGTGGTGAAGTAACGTTGTAGTTACGTTGTGAAGTAACATTGTAGTGACGTTGTGAAGTAATGTTTTAGTAACGTTGTGAAGTAACAATATTGTAATTACGTTGTGAAGCAACAATGTTGTAGTTACGTTGTGAAGCAACTTAAAACAATGTTGTAGTTAAGTTGTGAAGTAACAGTGTTGTAGTTACGTTGTGAAGTAACAGTGTTGTAGTTACGTTGTGAAGCAACTTAAAACAATGCTGTAGTTACGTAGTGAAGGAACAATGTTGTAGTTACAATGTGAAGCAACAATGTTGTAGTTAAGTTGTGAAGCAACAATGTTGTAGTTACGTTGTGAAGCAACAATGTTGTAGTTACGTTGTGAAGCAACAATGTTGTAGTTACGTTGTGAAGCAAAATGTTGTAGTTACGTTGTGAAGCAACAATGTTGTAGTTACATTGTGAAGCAACAATGTTGTAGTTACGTTGTGAAGCAACAATGTTGTATTTACGTTGTGAAGCAATTATGTTGTAGATACGTTGTGAAGCAACAATGTTGTAGTTACGTTGTGAAGCAACAATGTTGTAGTTACGTTGTGAAGAAACAATGTTGTAGTTACGTTGTGAAGAAACAATGTTGTAGTTACGTTGTGAAGAAACAATGTTGTAGTTACGTTGTAAAGTAAAAATGTTGTAGTTACGTTGTGAAGTAACAATGTTGTAGTTACGTTGTGAAGTAACAATGTTGTAGTTACGTTGTGAAGTAACAATGTTGTAGTTACGTTGTGAAGTAACAATGTTGTAGTTACGTTGTGAAGTAACAAAAGTAACAATGTTGTAGTTACGTTGTGAAGTAACAATGTTGTAGTTACGTTGTGAAGTAACAATGTTGTAGTTACGTTGTGAAGTAACAATGTTGTAGTTACGTTGTGAAGTAACAATGTTGTAGTTACGTTGTGAAGTAACAATGTTGTAGTTACGTTGTGAAGAAACAATGTTGTAGTTACGTTGTGAAGAAACAATGTTGTAGTTCCGTTGTGAAGAAACAATGTTGTAGTTACGTTGTGAAGAAACAATGTTGTAGTTACGTTGTGAAGAAACAATGTTGTAGTTACGTTGTGAAGAAACAATGTTGTAGTTACGTTGTGAAGTAACAATGTTGTAGTTACGTTGTGAAGTAACAATGTTGTAGTTACGTTGTGAAGTAACAATGTTGTAGTTACGTTGTGAAGTAACAATGTTGTAGTTACGTTGTGAAGAAACAATGTTGTAGTTACATTGTGAAGTAAAAATGTTGTAGTTACGTTGTGAAGCAAAATGTTGTAGTTACGTTGTGAAGCAACAATGTTGTAGTTACGTTGTGAAGCAACAATGTTGTAGTTACGTTGTGAAGCAACAATGTTGTAGTTACGTTGTGAAGCAACAATGTTGTAGTTACGTTGTGAAGCAACAATGTTGTAGTTGTGTTGTGAAGCAACTTAAAACAATGTTGTAGTTATGTTAAGTAAGAATGATGTAGTTACGTTGTGAAGCAACTTAAAGCAATGTTGTAGTGACGTTGTGAAGTAACAATGTTGTAGTTATGTTGTGAAGCAATTTAAAACAATGTTGTAGTTACGTTGTGAAGTAACAATGTTGTAGTTATGTTGTGAAGCAACTTAAAACAATGTTGTAGTTACGTTGTGAAGTAACAATGTTGTAGTTACGTTGTGAAGTAACAATGTTGTAGTTACGTTGTGAAGTAACAATGTTGTAGTTACGTTGTGAAGTAACAATGTTGTAGTTACGTTGTGAAGTAACAATGTTGTAGTTACGTTGTGAAGTAACAATGTTGTAGTTACGTTGTGAAGTAACAATGTTGTAGTTACGTTGTGAAGTAACAATGTTGTAGTTACGTTGTGAAGTAACAATGTTGTAGTTACGTTGTGAAGTAACAATGTTGTAGTTACGTTGTGAAGAACAATGTTGTAGTTACGTTGTGAAGTAACAATGTTGTAGTTACGTTGTGAAGAAACAATGTTTGTAGTTACGTTGTGAAGTAACAATGTTGTAGTTACGTTGTGAAGTAACAATGTTGTAGTTACGTTGTGAAGTAACAATGTTGTAGTTACGTTGTGAAGTAACAATGTTGTAGTTACGTTGTGAAGTAACAATGTTGTAGTTACGTTGTGAAGTAAAAATGTTGTAGTACGTTGTGAAGTAACAATGTTGTAGTTACGTTGTGAAGTAACAATGTTGTAGTTACGTTGTGAAGTAACAATGTTGTAGTTACGTTGTGAAGTAACAATGTTGTAGTTACGTTGTGAAGTAACAATGTTGTAGTTACGTTGTGAAGTAACAATGTTGTAGTTACGTTGTGAAGTAACAATGTTGTAGTTACGTTGTGAAGTAACAATGTTGTAGTTACGTTGTGAAGTAACAATGTTGTAGTTACGTTGTGAAGCAACAATGTTGTAGTTACGTTGTGAAGTAACAATGTTGTAGTTACGTTGTGTACCAACTTAAAACAATGTTGTAGTTACGTTGTGAAGAAGCAACAATGTTGTAGTTACGTTGTGAAGCAACTTAAAACAATGTTGTAGTTACGTTGTGTAGCAACTTTAAAACAATGTTGTAGTTACGTTGTGAAGCAACAGTGTTGTAAAACAATGTTGTAGTTACAATGTTGTATAGTTACGTGGGAAGAAACTAAAAACAATGTTGTAGTTACGTTGTGAAGTAACAATGTTGTAGTTACGTTGTGAAGTAACAATGTTGTAGTTACGTTGTGAAGTAACAATGTTGTAGTTACGTTGTGAAGTAACAATGTGTAGTTACGTTGTGAAGTAACAATGTTGTAGTTACGTTGTGAAGTAACAATGTTGTAGTTACGTTGTGAAGTAACAATGTTGTAGTTACGTTGTGAAGTAACAATGTTGTAGTTACGTTGTGAAGTAACAATGTTGTAGTTACGTTGTGAAGTAACAATGTTGTAGTTACGTTGTGAAGTAAAAACAATGTTGTAGTTACGTTGTGAAGTAACAATGTTGTAGTTACGTTGTGAAGTAATGTTGTAGTTACGTTGTGAAGTAACAATGTTGTAGTTACGTTGTGAAGTAACAATGTTGTAGTTACGTTGTGAAGCAACTTAAAACAATGTTGTAGTTACGTTGTGAAGCAACAATGTTGTAGTTACGTTGTGAAGCAACAATGTTGTAGTTACGTTGTGAAGCAACAATGTTGTAGTTACGTTGTGAAGCAACAATGTTGTAGTTACGTTGTGAAGCAACAATGTTGTAGTTACGTTGTGAAGCAACAATGTTGTAGTTACGTTGTGAAGTAACAATGTTGTAGTTACGTTGTGAAGCAACAATGTTGTAGTTACGTTGTGAAGCAACAATGTTGTAGTTACGTTGTGAAGCAACAATGTTGTAGTTACGTTGTGAAGCAACAATGTTGTAGTTACGTTGTGAAGCAACAATGTTGTAGTTACGTTGTGAAGTAACAATGTTGTAGTTACGTTGTGAAGCAACAATGTTGTAGTTACGTTGTGAAGCAACAATGTTGTAGTTACGTTGTGAAGTAACAATGTTGTAGTTACGTTGTGAAGTAACAATGTTGTAGTTACGTTGTGAAGTAACAATGTTGTAGTTACGTTGTGAAGTAACAATGTTGTAGTTACGTTGTGAAGTAACAATGTTGTAGTTACGTTGTGAAGTAACAATGTTGTAGTTACGTTGTGAAGGAACAATAACAAGTACAATGTTGTAGTTACGTTGTGAAGTAACAATGTTGTAGTTACGTTGTGAAGTAACAATGTTGTAGTTACGTTGTGAAGTAACAATGTTGTAGTTACGTTGTGAAGTAACAATGTTGTAGTTACGTTGTGAAGTAACAATGTTGTAGTTACGTTGTGAAGTAACAATGTTGTAGTTACGTTGTGAAGTAACAATGTTGTAGTTACGTTGTGAAGTACAATGTTGTAGTTACGTTGTGAAGTAACAATGTTGTAGTTACGTTGTGAAGCAAACAATGTTGTAGTACGTTGTGAGCACTAACCACTGTTGTAGTTTACGTTGTGGCGGTTACGTTGTGAAGTAACAATGTTGTAGTTACGTTGTGAAGCAACTTAAAACAATGTTGTAGTTACGTTGTGAAGCAACTTAAAAACAATGTTGTAGTTACGTTGTGAAGCAACTTAAAACAATGTTGTAGTTACGTTGTGAAGCAACTTGTAACAAGCAACTGTTGTAGTTACGTTGTGAAGCAACAATGTTGTAGTTACGTTGTGAAGCAACTTAAAACAATGTTGTAGTTACGTTGTGAAGCAACAATACAATGCTGTAGTTACGTTGTGAAGTAACAATGTTGTAGTTACGTTGTGAACAATGTTGTAGTTACGTTGTGAAGTAACAATGTTGTAGTTACGTTGTGAAGCAACAATGTTGTAGTTACGTTGTGAAGTAACAATGTTGTAGTTACGTTGTGAAGTAACAATGTTGTAGTTACGTTGTGAAGTAACAATGTTGTAGTTACGTTGTGAAGTAACAATGTTGTAGTTACGTTGTGAAGTAAACATGTTGTAGTTACGTTGTGAAGCAACAATGTTGTAGTTACGTTGTGAAGCAACAATGTTGTAGTTACGTTGTGAAGCAACAATGTTGTAGTTACGTTGTGAAGCAACCTTAAAACAATGTTGTAGTTACGTTGTGAAGTAACAAGTGTTGTAGTTACGTTGTGAAGCAACACAATGTTGTAGTTACGTTGTGAAGCAACAATGTTGTAGTTACGTTGTTGTGAAGTTAAGTTGTGAAGCAACAATGTTGTAGTTACGTTGTGAAGCAACAATGTTGTAGTTACGTTGTGAAGCAACATGTTGTAGTTACATTGTGAAGCAATGTTGTAGTTACGTTGTGAAGCAACAATGTTGTAGTTACGTTGTGAAGCAAAACAATGTTGTAGTTACGTTGTGAAGCAACAATGTTGTAGTTACGTTGTGTGTTTGTAGATAACAATGTTGTAGTTACGTTGTGAAGCAACAATGTTGTAGTTACGTTGTGAAGTAACAATGTTGTAGTTACGTTGTGAAGCAAACAAAACAATGTTGTAGTTACGTTGTGAAGTAACAATGTTGTAGTTACGTTGTGAAGCAACAATGTTGTAGTTACGTTGTGAAGTAACAATGTTGTAGTTACGTTGTGAAGTAACAATGTTGTAGTTACGTTGTGAAGTTGTGAAGTAACAATGTTGTAGTTACGTTGTGAAGCAATGTTGTAGTTACGTTGTGAAGAAAACAATGTTGTAGTTACGTTGTGAAGAAACAATGTTGTAGTTACGTTGTGAAGAAACAATGTTGTAGTTACGTTGTGAAGTAACAATGTTGTAGTTACGTTGTGAAGTAACAATGTTGTAGTTACGTTGTGAAGTAACAATGTTGTAGTTACGTTGTGAAGTAACAATGTTGTAGTTACGTTGTGAAGTAACAATGTTGTAGTTACGTTGTGAAGAAACAATGTTGTAGTTACGTTGTGAAGTAAAAATGTTGTAGTTACGTTGTGAAGTAACAATGTTGTAGTTACGTTGTGAAGTAACAATGTTGTAGTTACGTTGTGAAGTAACAATGTTGTAGTTACGTTGTGAAGTAACAATGTTGTAGTTACGTTGTGAAGTAACAATGTTGTAGTTACGTTGTGAAGTAACAATGTTGTAGTTACGTTGTGAAGTAACAATGTTGTAGTTACGTTGTGAAGTAACAATGTTGTAGTTACGTTGTGAAGTAACAATGTTGTAGTTACGTTGTGAAGTAACAATGTTGTAGTTACGTTGTGAAGTAACACCATGTTGTAGTTACGTTGTGAAGTGTTGTAGTTACGTTGTGAAGTAACAATGTTGTAGTTACGTTGTGAAGTAACAATGTTGTAGTTACGTTGTGAAGTATCAATGTTGTAGTTACGTTGTGAAGTATCAATGTTGTAGTTACGTTGTGTAGCAACTTAAAACACTGTTGTAGTTACGTTGTAAAGTAACAATGTTGTAGTTACGTTGTGAAGCAACTTTAAACATGTTGTAACAATGTTGTAGTTACGTTGTGAGCAACTTAAAACAATGTTGTAGTTACGTTGTGTCGCAACTTAAAAACAATGTTGTAGTTACGTTGTGTAAGCACAATGTTGTAGTTACAATGTGAAGTAACAATGTTGTAGTTACGTTGTGAAGTGGTGAAAATGTTGTAGTTACGTTGTGAAGTAACAATGTTTTAGTTACGTTGTGAAGTAATGTTGTAGTTACGTTGTGAAGTAACAATGTTGTAGTTACGTTGTGAAGTAACAATGTTGTAGTTACGTTGTGAAGTAAAACAATGTTGTAGTTACGTTGTGAAGTAACAATGTTGTACGTTGTGTTGTGAAGTTGTGTAACTTAAAACATGTGTAGTTAACAATTAAAACAATTGTAGTACGTTGTGAAGTAAAACAATGTTGTAGTTACGTTGTGAAGTAAGTAAGTTACAATGTTGTAGTTACGTTGTGAAGTAACAATGTTGTGACGTTGTGAAGTAATGTTTTAGTAACGTTGTGAAGTAACAATGTTGTAGTTACGTTGTGAAGTAACAATGTTGTAGTTACGTTGTGAAGCAACTTAAAACAATGTTGTAGTTACGTTGTGAAGTAACAATGTTGTAGTTACGTTGTGAAGTAACAATGTTGTAGTTACGTTGTGAAGCAACTTAAACAATGTTGTAGTTACGTTGTGAAGGAACAATGTTGTAGTTACGTTGTGAAGTAACAATGTTGTAGTTACGTTGTGAAGCAACAATGTTGTAGTTACGTGTGAAGCAACAATGTTTGTAGTTACGTTGTGAAGCAACAATGTTGTAGTTACGTTGTGAAGCAACAATGTTGTAGTTACGTTGTGAAGCAACAATGTTGTAGTTACGTTGTGAAGCAACAATGTTGTAGTTACGTTGTGAAGCAACAATGTTGTAGTTACGTTGTGAAGCAACAATGTTGTAGTTACGTTGTGAAGTAACAATGTTGTAGTTACGTTGTGAAGCAACAATGTTGTAGTTACGTTGTGAAGAAACAATGTTGTAGTTACGTTGTGAAGCAACAATGTTGTAGTTACGTTGTGAAGTAAACAATGTTGTAGTTACGTTGTGAAGTAAAAATGTTGTAGTTACGTTGTGAAGTAACAATGTTGTAGTTACGTTGTGAAGCAACAATGTTGTAGTTACGTTGTGAAGTAACAATGTTGTAGTTACGTTGTGAAGTAACAATGTTGTAGTTACGTTGTGAAGTAACAAAAGTAACAATGTTGTAGTTACGTTGTGAAGTAACAATGTTGTAGTTACGTTGTGAAAGCAACTAACAATGTTGTAGTTACGTTGTGTGAAGTAACAATGTTGTAGTTACGTTGTGAAGTAACAATGTTGTAGTTACGTTGTGAAGCAACAATGTTGTAGTTACGTTGTGAAGAACAATGTTGTAGTTACGTTGTGAAGAAACAATGTTGTAGTTACGTTGTGAAGAAACAATGTTGTAGTTACGTTGTGAAGAAAAATGTTGTAGTTACGTTGTGAAGAAACAATGTTGTAGTTACGTTGTGAAGAAACAATGTTGTAGTTACGTTGTGAAGTAAACAATGTTGTAGTTACGTTGTGAAGTAACAATGTTGTAGTTACGTTGTGAAGTAACAATGTTGTAGTTACGTTGTGAAGTAACAATGTTGTAGTTACGTTGTGAAGTAACAATGTTGTAGTTACGTTGTGAAGTAACAATGTTGTAGTTACGTTGTGAAGCAACAATGTTGTAGTTACGTTGTGAAGCAACAATGTTGTAGTTACGTTGTGAAGTAACAATGTTGTAGTTACGTTGTGAAGCAACAATGTTGTAGTTACGTTGTGAAGCAACAATGTTGTAGTTACGTTGTGAAGCAACAATGTTGTAGTTACGTTGTGAAGCAACTAAAACAATGTTGTAGTTACGTTGTGAAGTAACAATGTTGTAGTTACGTTGTGAAGCAACAATGTTGTAGTTACGTTGTGAAGTAACAATGTTGTAGTTACGTTGTGAAGTAACAATGTTGTAGTTACGTTGTGAAGCAACTTAACAATGTTGTAGTTACGTTGTGAAGTAACAATGTTGTAGTTACGTTGTGAAGTAACAATGTTGTAGTTACGTTGTGAAGTTGTAGTTACGTTGTGAACAATGTTGTAGTTACGTTGTGAAGTAAAACAATGTTGTAGTTACGTTGTGAAGTAACAATGTTGTAGTTACGTTGTGAAGTAACAATGTTGTAGTTACGTTGTGAAGTAACAATGTTGTAGTTACGTTGTGAAGTAACAATGTTGTAGTTACGTTGTGAAGTAACAATGTTGTAGTTACGTTGTGAAGTAACAATGTTGTAGTTACGTTGTGAAGTAACAATGTTGTAGTTACGTTGTGAAGTAACAATGTTGTAGTTACGTTGTGAAGTAACAATGTTGTAGTTACGTTGTGAAGTAACAATGTTGTAGTTACGTTGTGAAGTAACAATGTTGTAGTTACGTTGTGAAGTAACAATGTTGTAGTTACGTTGTGTAGCAACTTAACACAACAATTGTAGTTACGTTGTGAAGCAACAGTGTTGTAGTTACGTTGTGAAGCAACAGTGTTGTAGTTACGTTGTGAAGCAACTTAAAACAATGTTGTAGTTATGTTGTGAAGCAACTTAAAACAATGTTGTAGTTACGTTGTGTAGCAACTTAAAACAATGTTGTAGTTACGTTGTGTAGCAACTTAAAACAATGCTGTAGTTACGTTGTGAAGTAACAATGTTGTAGTTACGTTGTAAAGTAACAATGTTGTAGTTACGTGGTGAAGTAACGTTGTAGTTACGTTGTGAAGTAACATTGTAGTGACGTTGTGAAGTAATGTTTTAGTAACGTTGTGAAGTAACAATGTTGTAGTTACGTAGTGAAGAAACAATGTTGTAGTTACGTTGTAAAGTAACAATGTTGTAGTTACGTGGTGAAGTAACGTTGTAGTTACGTTGTGAAGTAACATTGTAGTGACGTTGTGAAGTAATGTTTTAGTAACGTTGTGAAGTAACAATATTGTAATTACGTTGTGAAGCAACAATGTTGTAGTTACGTTGTGAAGCAACTTAAAACAATGTTGTAGTTAAGTTGTGAAGTAACAGTGTTGTAGTTACGTTGTGAAGCAACTTAAAACAATGCTGTAGTTACGTAGTGAAGGAACAATGTTGTAGTTACAATGTGAAGCAACAATGTTGTAGTTACAACAATGTGAAGCAACAATGTTGTAGTTACGTTGTGAAGCAACAATGTTGTAGTTACGTTGTGAAGCAACAATGTTGTAGTTACGTTGTGAAGCAACAATGTTGTAGTTACGTTGTGAAGCAACAATGTTGTAGTTACGTTAAGCAACAATGTTGTGAAGCAACAATGTTGTAGTTACGTGTGAAGCAACAATGTTGTAGTTACGTTGTGAAGTTGTAGTTACGTTGTGAGAAACAATGTTGTAGTTACGTTGTGAAGAAACAATGTTGTAGTTACGTTGTGAAGAAACAATGTTGTAGTTACGTTGTGAAGAAACAATGTTGTAGTTACGTTGTGAAGAAACAATGTTGTAGTTACGTTGTGAAGTAACAAAGTTGTAGTTACAAGTAACAATGTTGTAGTTACGTTGTGAAGTTGTAGTTACGTTGGTGCAAGTAACAATGTTGTAGTTACGTTGTGAAGTAACAATGTTGTAGTTACGTTGTGAAGAAACAATGTTGTAGTTACGTTGTGAAGTAACAATGTTGTAGTTACGTTGTGAAGTAACAATGTTGTAGTTACGTTGTGAAGTGTTGTAACAATGTTGTAGTTACGTTGTGAAGAAACAATGTTGTAGTTACGTTGTGAAGTAACAATGTTGTAGTTACGTTGTGAAGTAACAATGTTGTAGTTACGTTGTGAAGTAACAATGTTGTAGTTACGTTGTGAAGTAACAATGTTGTAGTTACGTTGTGAAGTAACAATGTTGTAGTTACGTGTGTGAAGGAACAATGGTGTAGTTACGTTGTGAAGTAACAATGTTGTAGTTACGTTGTGAAGTAACAATGTTGTAGTTACGTTGTGAAGTAACAATGTTGTAGTTACGTTGTGAAGTAACAATGTTGTAGTTACGTTGTGAAGTAACAATGTTGTAGTTACGTTGTGAAGTAACAATGTTGTAGTTACGTTGTGAAGTAACAATGTTGTAGTTACGTTGTGAAGTAACAATGTTGTAGTTACGTTGTGAAGTAACAATGTTGTAGTTACGTTGTGAAGTAACAATGTTGTAGTTACGTTGTGAAGTAACAATGTTGTAGTTACGTTGTGAAGTAACAATGTTGTAGTTACGTTGTGAAGTAACAATGTTGTAGTTACGTTGTGAAGTAACAATGTTGTAGTTACGTTGTGAAGTAACTTAAAACAATGTTGTAGTTACGTTGTGAAGTAAACAATGTTGTAGTTACGTTGTGCAAGTTAAAACAATGTTGTAGTTACGTTGTGAAGTAACAATGTTGTAGTTACGTTGTGAAGCACGTAAAACAATGTTGTAGTTACGTTGTGAAGTAACAATGTTGTAGTTACGTTGTGAAGCAACTTAAAACAATGTTGTAGTTACGTTGTGAAGCAACTTAAAACAATGTTGTAGTTACGTTGTGAAGCAACTTAAAAACAATGTTGTAGTTACGTTGTGAAGCAACTTAAAAACAATGTTGTAGTTACGTTGTGAAGTTAAAACAATGTTGTAGTTACGTTGTGAAGTAACAAAACAATGTTGTAGTTACGTTGTGAAGAAGTAACAATGTTGTAGTTACGTTGTGAAGTAAAAACAATGTTGTAAGTAACGTTGTAGTAACGTTGTGAAGTAACAATGTTGTAGTTACGTTGTGAAGCAACAATAGTATGTGTAGTTACGTTGTGAAGCAACTTAAACAATGTTGTAGTTACGTTGTGAAGTAACAATGTTGTAGTTACGTTGTGAAGTAAAACAATGTTGTAGTTACGTTGTGAAGTAACAATGTTGTAGTTACGTTGTGAAGTAACAATGTTGTAGTTACGTTGTGAAGCAACAATGTTGTAGTTACGTTGTGAAGCAACAATGTTGTAGTTACGTTGTGAAGAAACAATGTTGTAGTTACGTTGTGAAGCAACAATGTTGTAGTTACGTTGTGAAGAAACAATGTTGTAGTTACGTTGTGAAGTAACAATGTTGTAGTTACGTTGTGAAGCAACAATGTTGTAGTTACGTTGTGAAGTAACAATGTTGTAGTTACGTTGTGAAGCAACAATGTTGTAGTTACGTTGTGAAGCAACAATGTTGTAGTTACGTTGTGAAGTAAACAATGTTGTAGTTACGTTGTGAAGCAACAATGTTGTAGTTACGTTGTGAAGCAACAATGTTGTAGTTACGTTGTGAAGCAACAATGTTGTAGTTACGTTGTGAAGCAACAATGTTGTAGTTACGTTGTGAAGCAACAATGTTGTAGTTACGTTGTGAAGTAACAATGTTGTAGTTACGTTGTGAAGTAACAATGTTGTAGTTACGTTGTGAAGTAACAATGTTGTAGTTACGTTGTGAAGTAACAATGTTGTAGTTACGTTGTGAAGTAACAATGTTGTAGTTACGTTGTGAAGTAACAATGTTGTAGTTACGTTGTGAAGTACCAATGTTGTAGTTACGTTGTGAAGTAACACATGTTGTAGTTACGTTGTGAAGAAACAATGTTGTAGTTACGTTGTGAAGTAACAATGTTGTAGTTACGTTGTGAAGAAACAATGTTGTAGTTACGTTGTGAAGAAATAATGTTGTAGTTACGTTGTGAAGTAACAATGTTGTAGTTACGTTGTGAAGTAACAATGTTGTAGTTACGTTGTGAAGAAAACAATGTTGTAGTTACGTTGTGAAGAAACAATGTTGTAGTTACGTTGTGAAGTAAACAATGTTGTAGTTACGTTGTGAAAGTAACAATGTTGTAGTTACGTTGTGAAGTAACAATGTTGTAGTTACGTTGTGAAGTAACAATGTTGTAGTTACGTTGTGAAGTAACAATGTTGTAGTTACGTTGTGAAGTAACAATGTTGTAGTTACGTTGTGAAGTAACAATGTTGTAGTTACGTTGTGAAGCAACTTAACAATGTTGTAGTTACGTGTGAAGAAACAATGTTGTAGTTACGTTGTGAAGAAACAATGTTGTAGTTACGTTGTGAAGCAACAATGTTGTAGTTACGTTGTGAAGCAACAATGTTGTAGTTACGTTGTGAAGCAAACAATGTTGTAGTTACGTTGTGAAGTAACAATGTTGTAGTTATGTTGTGAGCAACTAAAACAATGTTGTAGTTACGTTGTGAAGCAACAATGTTGTAGTTACGTTGTGAAGTTAACAATGTTGTAGTTATGTTGTGAAGTAACAATTTGTAGTTACGTTGTGAAGTAACAATGTTGTAGTTACGTTGTGAAGTAACAATGTTGTAGTTACGTTGTGAAGCAATTTAAAACAATGTTGTAGTTACGTTGTGAAGCAACAATGTTGTAGTTACGTTGTAAATTAACTTAAAACAATGTTGTAGTTACGTTGTGAAGTAACAGTGTTGTAGTTACGTTGTGAAGTAACAGTGTTGTAGTTACGTTATGAAGTAGCAATGTTGTAGTTACTTTGTGAAGTAACAATGTTGTATTTACGTAGTGAAGAAACAATGTTGTAGTTACATTGTGAAGGAACTATATTGTAGTTACGTTGTGAAGAAACAATGTTGTAGTTACGTTGTAAAGTAAAAATGTTGTAGTTACGTTGTGAAGTAACAATGTTGTAGTTACGTTGTGAAGTAACAATGTTGTAGTTACGTTGTGAAGAAACAATGTTGTAGTTACGTTGTGAAGTAACAATGTTGTAGTTACGTTGTGAAGTAACAATGTTGTAGTTACGTTGTGAAGTAACAATGTTGTAGTTACGTTGTGAAGTAACAATGTTGTAGTTACGTTGTGAAGTAACAATGTTGTAGTTACGTTGTGAAGTAAACAATGTTGTAGTTACGTTGTGAAGTAAACAATGTTGTAGTTACGTTGTGAAGTAACAATGTTGTAGTTACGTTGTGAAGTAACAATGTTGTAGTTACGTTGTGAAGTAACAATGTTGTAGTTACGTTGTGAAGTAACAATGTTGTAGTTACGTTGTGAAGTAACAATGTTGTAGTTACGTTGTGAAGTAACAATGTTGTAGTTACGTTGTGAAGTAACAATGTTGTAGTTACGTTGTGAAGTAACAATGTTGTAGTTACGTTGTGAAGTAACAATGTTGTAGTTACGTTGTGAAGTAACAATGTTGTAGTTACGTTGTGAAGTATCAATGTTGTAGTTACGTTGTGAAGTATCAATGTTGTAGTTACGTTGTGTAGCAACTTAAAACACTGTTGTAGTTACGTTGTGAAGCAACAGTGTTGTAGTTACGTTGTGAAGCAACTTAAAACAATGTTGTAGTTATGTTGTGAAGCAACTTAAAACAATGTTGTAGTTACGTTGTGTAGCAACTTAAAACAATGTTGTAGTTACGTTGTGTAGCAACTTAAAACAATGCTGTAGTTACGTTGTGTAGCAACTTAAAACAATGTTGTAGTTACGTTGTGAAGTAACAATGTTGTAGTTACGTTGTAAAGTAACAATGTTGTAGTTACGTTGTGAAGTAACGTTTGTAGTGACGTTGTGAAGTAACATTGTAGTAACGTTGTGAAGTAACAATATTGTAATTACGTAGTGAAGTAACAATGTTGTAGTTACGTTGTAAAGTAACAATGTTGTAGTTACGTGGTAAAGTAACAATGTTGTAGTTACGTTGGGTGTAAAATTGTAGTGACGTGTGAATAATGTTTAGTAACGTTGTGAAGTAACAATATTGTAATTACGTTGTGAAGCAACAATGTTTTAGTAACGTTGTGAAGCAACTTAAAAACAATGTTGTAGTTAAGTTTGTGAAGTAACAGTGTTGTAGTTACGTTGTGAAGCAACTTAAAACAATGCTGTAGTTACGTAGTGAAGGAAACATGTTGTAGTTACAATGTGAAGCAACAATGTTGTAGTTACGTTGTGAAGCTTAACACAATGTTGTAGTTACGTTGTGAAGTAACAATGTTGTAGTTACGTTGTGAAGCAACAATGTTGTAGTTACGTTGTTGAAGGCAACAATGTTGTAGTTACGTTGTGAAGCAACAATGTTGTAGTTACGTTGTGAAGCAACAATGTTGTAGTTACGTTGTGAAGCAACAATGTTGTAGTTACGTTGTGAAGCAATTATGTTGTAGTTACGTTGTGAAGCAACAATGTTGTAGTTACGTTGTGAAGCAACAATGTTGTAGTTACGTTGTGAAGAAACAATGTTGTTTAGTTACGTTGTGAAGAAACAATGTTGTAGTTACGTTGTGAAGAAACAATGTTGTAGTTACGTTGTGAAGAAACAATGTTGTAGTTACGTTGTGAAGAAAAAATGTTGTAGTTACGTTGTGAAGAAACAATATTGTAGTTACGTTGTGAAGAAACCATGTTGTAGTTACGTTGTGAAGTAAACAATGTTGTAGTTACGTTGT
>NW_025554871.1:0-13006 GCF_020424385.1 Procambarus clarkii | reverse complement strand
TATTATATATATATATATATAATATATATATATATATATATATATATATATATATATATATATATATATATATATATATATATATATATATTACCAACCGTCCCAGTCGACACAACCATAGGAATGATACGGGACAGAGTATACAGAGACGAGAGCACCCCCAAATTAGACATACCTGAGCCACAACTTGAAAAGTCTTCTCGAAGCATGTACAAAGGAAGCCCCTTCATCAGTTCCACAAGGAGACATGTATTTACAAATAGACGGAGTAGCAATGGGCTCCCCCTTAGGAGTTTTATTTGCTAATTTTTATATGGGAACCATCGAAGATAGGGTCTTCAGTAGCAGACAAAAACCAACTGTATACTGCCGTTATGTAGATGACATATTCGTAATAGTAAAAGACTCAGATGAACTAATTGACCTAAAAAGACACCTAGAGAGAGAGTCAGTACTCCGATTTACACATGAAAATAGTGAAAATAACAGTCTGCCATTCTTGGATGTACTAATACAAAAACAGGAACCTCTTAAGCACCAACGTATATACCAAGCCCACCAACATAGGATTATGCCTGAACGGTAGAAGTGAGTGCCCCAAAGATACAAAGCCAGTGTTCTCAATGCTTATATTCGTCGAGCGCTTACCCACTGCTCTGAATGGAGCAACGTGAGTAGAGAGTTTGAAAGAGTAACTCAGGTATTGGTGAACAACGGATATAGCAACGCGGAAATAAACGCTGCTATAAGAAGACACTTGGACCGTTGGTATAATTCAGAACCTAGAACAGAAACCACAACACCCCCAATAAAATTATATTACAAATCAACCATGCACAGTGAACATATAAAAGAGGAAAGAATAATGAAAGAAATAATCCGTAAAGGAGTAAAAGCACTACTCCTAACCAAAACATAAACCTGATAATATTCTACAAAACCAAGAAGACTTCCGAACTCCTTATCAAAAACAGCCCGAAGCCGACGGAGAACCCTCTACAGCAGTCAAGCGTTGTATACATGTACACTTGCCCCCACGAAGGATGTAACCTTCAATGTAAGTACATAGGTATGACGTCGACCAAGCTGACGAGGCGTTTGACATGCCATCTTCAATCTGGTGCCCCTAGGAATCACATGAGACAAGCCCATGACATTACTCTAACAAGAGAAATGTTGAACAAGAATACTTGCATAATAGACAAAACCCAAGATTCAAGAAGATTACAAATTCTTGAGGCAATTCACATAAGAATAGAGCGACCTACCATGAACACCCAAATCACGGAACTATTTACTCTACCCACCATGAGAGTAAGGACAAGACAAGACATATCGATGCCAACACAGAAGACAATGTCCAACATAACAGGCCAATTACACTGGATTAATCTTTGTGTTTAGATAGGAGATGCCTCGTATGGGCCAATAAGCCTACTGCAGCCCCTATGTTTATCCCTTATGTATCCCCCCATGTTTTCACCTTCATTGTATTATCACCTGACCTAATGCGGGTATAAAACCAACTAGTATTGTAAGATCTGTTCACTTGAGAATGAACCATGGAGGTTCGAAACGTCGTGCAAATTATACAAATAAGTGTAATACACTCTATAGTAAATCACTTCTTTTCTTCACCTTAAAAGTACGAAAATGAGTTTTGGAGAACTCCTATTTCAATTAAGCCCTGATGCTAAGAAAATAGTTAGAGGGATAGAAGCCCTAAACCAGAAAATAATAAATACAGAATATGCGGTCATATTCAATGAAACATGTTTGAAAGAAAACCTGCTGCCAGTATACACCAATATATATATATATATATATATATATATATATATATATATATATATATATATATATATATATATAATATATATATATATATATATATATATATATATGTCGTACCTAATAGCCAGAACGCACTTCTCTGCCTACAATGCAAGGCCCGATTTGCCTAATAAGCCAAGTTTTCATGAATTAATGTTTTTCGACTACCTAACCTACCTAACCTAACCTAACCTAACTTTTTCGGCTACCTAACCTAACCTAACTATAGAGATAGGTTAGGTTAGTTAGGTAGGGTTGGTTAGGTTCGGTCATATATCTACGTTAATCTTAACTCCAATAAAAAAAAATTGACCTCATACGTAATGAAATGGGTAGCTTTATCATTTCATTAGAAAAAAATTAGAGAAAATATATTAATTCAGGAAAACTTGGCTTATTAGGCAAATCGGGCCTTGCATAGTAGGCTGAGAAGTGCATTCTGGCTACTAGGTACGACATATATATATATATATATATATATATATATATATATATATATGTCGTACCTAGTAGCCAGAACGGACTTCTCAGCCTATTATGCAGGGCCCGATTTGCCTAATAAGCCAAGTTTTCATGAATTAATTGTTTTTCGACTACCTAACCTACCTAACCTAACCTAACCTAACTTTTTCTGCCACCTAACCTAACCTAACCTATTAAGATAGGTTAGGTAGGGTTGGTTAGGTTTGGTCATATATCTACGTTAATTTTAGCTCCTATGAAAAAATTTGACCTCATACATAATGAAATGGGTAGCTTTATCATTTCATAAGAAAAAAATTAGAGAAAATATATTAATTCATGAAAACTTGGCTTATTAGGCAAATCGGGCATTGCATAGTAGGCTGAGAAGTGCGTTCTGGCTACTAGGTACGACATATATATATATATATATATATATATATATATATATATATATATATATATATATATATATATATATATATATATATATATATATATATATATATATGTCGTACCTAGTAGCCAGAACGCACTTCTCGGCCTACTATGCAAGGCCGATTTGCCTAATAAGCCAAGTTTTCCTGAATTAATATATTTTCTCTAAATTTTTTCTTATGAAATGATAAAGCTACCCATTTCATTATGTATGAGGTCATTTTTTTTTATTGGAGTTAAAATTAACGTAGATATATGACCGAACCTAACCAACACTACCTAACCTAACCTAACCTATCTTTATAGGTTAGGTTAGGTTAGGTAGCCAAAAAAGTTAGGTTAGGTTAGGTAGGTCGGTAGTCGAAAAAACATTAATTCATGAAAACTTGGCTTATTAGGCAAATCGGGCCTTGCATAGTAGGCTGAGAAGTGCGTTCTGGCTACTAGGTACGACATATATATATATATATATATATATATATATATATATATATATATATATATATATATATATATATATATATATATATATGTCGTACCTAGTAGCCAGAACGCACTTCTCAGCCTACTATGCAAGGCCAATTTGCCTAATAAGCCAAGTTTTCCTGAATTATTATATTTTCTATAATTTTTTCTTATGAAATGATAAAGCTACCCATTTCATTATGTATGAGGTCAATGTTTTTTTATTGGAGTTAAAATTAACGTAGATATATGACCGAACCTAACCACCCTACCTAACCTAACCTAACCTATCTTTATAGGTTAGGTTAGGTTAGGTAGCCGAAAAAGTTAGTTAGGTTAGGTTTAGGTAGGTTAGGTAGTCGAAAAACAATTAATTCATGAAAACTTGGCTTATTAGGCAAATCGGGCCTTGCATAGTAGGCTGAGAAGTGAGTTCTGGCTACTAGGTACGACATATATATATATATATATATATATATATATATATATATATATATATATATATATATATATATATATATAATATATATATATATATATATATATATATATATATATATGAACATTATTTAATAGTAACTCAAAGTGGTAAAGGTATATGTTTGTGGCGCAGATGAACGGTACTGTCCAGATGGCTGGGAACAGAACGGCGACCACTGCTACCTGTTCAGTACTCAGGAGATGACGTGGACAGCCGCCTCCTCTGCCTGCTCCTCCCAAAACGCCAAGCTCGTCTCCATCCACACCTGGACAGAACAAGATTTCGTACACAGTGGGTACACCTGTTATGAGGAGCTGTTTAGCCTCGTGATGTTGACTAGTGTGGAACATTGAACTGACACATGTCCTCCTGGGCATTCTTAACCTTTATCTACACAGTAAACTTGAGAACGTTCTTTCCTCCTTCTGCAGACCGCCAGGGAGGAGGAAGTTGGCTTGGCTTGAATGAACGCCAGTCTCCAGACGCTTGGCGCTGGAGCGACGGTTCCAGCCTCACGATCACCAACTGGAATGTGGGTAAGGATGTCAGGCCACGTTAGCACTGGTTAAGTCTCTTGAGTGAAGTGACGACACCTGCTGTGTGTGGCTGATGACTCTGGTCTCCTGGCCATGATCTTAATTACCTTCTCTAATGGGATCTTAACTGGAATTTTAATTATATGAATAATGCATATTGATTAAATTATTATTTGTTATTTTTTTGAAGGAAACATATGAGCGTTAATAATTGAAATCTAAGTATTTAAATCATTATGGTAAGAATTAATTCATGAGGAAGTAATGAGTATGTGAGTATGATGAGTGAGGAAAATGAGCACCAGTAAGAATATGAGCCACTTTCGTATGTCATTGTGCTTTGTAGTTAATGCTGAAGACATTATTACCTAGGTGAACCCTCTGGCAACGAGAACTGCGTCCAGATGCTGGAAGATACAGGCAAATGGAACGACTTTCCTTGCGACCAAACGTTACCGTACACATGCAAGATGGCGGCCTCCACCACCCCCATCGGCACCATCACCACCACCACAGCCCAGCCAGACAGTGAGTCTCCTCTACACTCACCTGCTTATCTTCCTTCACGCTTCAACTTATCATGAACAACAATCATGTAACAAAAAAATATATAATGAATATTAACTTATTCTTCAGACGTTACAACAAACTTTGCTTTCAAACGGCATCTGAATTTAATAGCTTCTCTTCATCAATTGGTGGTAACCTTGCCAGAACAATCCCCCAGACCCAGACACATGTTAGTTCATATCTCACCGGCAGCTATCCAAACTCTCTACTCCTTTTACCAGTCAGCCCGACAGACTTTATATCCTTAATTCAATCACTTAAAACCAAAGCTGGGAACATTAATGAAATACCATCTATGATATATAAGAGTGCTGCCCCTGCCTTGAGCCACCCATAGCTCTGCTATTCAACAAATCTCTAGTGTGTTATACTTTTCCTGATATCCTTAAAATAGCAAGAGTGTCGCCAGTTCATAAATAAGGCGAGATAGCTAAAATAAACAATTACAGACCAATATCAAATCTACCTATACTTTCAAAAATATTAGAACAAATTATTTATAAACAGCTCTATTTCTAGTTTGTAAAACTCAACATATTAAGTCCCTGCCAGTTTGGCTTCCGTTCCCAAAAGAGTACCAATGATGCAATTATTAGTCTGCTTAATATAATCTACACAGCCCTTGACAAAAATGAGTTTCCAATTGGCCTCTTCATTGACTTGAGAAAGGCGATTCAAGAGCCTTTCTGGCTCAGGAAAGGATACTGTTAACCACAACTACCTCTTACTTAAACTTCACAATTATGGAATCCGAGGCCTTGCCCTGAACTATATTCGATCCTATCTTAGTGACAGATACCAATATGTATCCATCAATAACATAACCTCTCCCACTCTACCATTAACAGCAGGAGTGACACAGGGCAGCATCTTAGGACCTCTCCTATTTCTTACATTCATCAATGATTTATCAAATGTTTCTAACATTCTTAAACCTATAATATTTGCAGACGATATTCCTCATATCGTTCTGTTATCATATTCCTCATTCCTGTTCTGACCCCAACCCCCACACACTAAATAATATTGTAAATAATAAATTAAAAAAAAGTCCACTAATGGATGTCAACCAACAAACTCACACTAAACATAGAAAAGACCTACTACATCTTATTTGGGAGAAAATTATCAAATATAATTAAACTTGAAATATACAATGTTAACATTAGCAAAAAAATGAGGGAACGTTCCTTGGGCTATACATAAACAAGACTGAACTTCAGCACCCACATGCAACACATAACCAAGAAAGTCTCAAAAACGGTCGGTATACTCTCTAAAATCAGATATTATGTTCCAAACTCTGCTCTCCTCCCATTATGCTATGCGCTAATCTATCCCTATATTACATACGGTATCTGTGCATGGGGTTCAACCACTGCAAATTTCCTTAAGGCCATCATCACCAAGTAAAAACCTGCTATCAGAACTATAACAACCTCTGCAGCCCTACAACTATAACAGACAACACACAGCCCCTCTGTTTAAGTCCCTTAACATGCTAAACATACACTCACTCTACACATTCTCATGTGCTATTAACATGTACAAATCTTTGTTCCTAATGCTAATCTTGATCTGAAACTTTTCCTTGGTAGATGTAATAAAACTCTATGAGCACCACACCAGAAATATATATTTCTTTGATATCCCCAGAGTCAGACTAAATCTGTGCAAACACTCCATGCAAATAAAAGGACCCATTAAATCAAATTAATGAATGACAATTTACTTAACACTTTCGCACCCCGGGCATGCGCGCCGCCAACTTAGCGGTCACGCCCCAGGCGTGCGGGCGAGCGCGCGGCGACATCGAAATGTGTATACTCATTTCAGTTTTCTCACCTTGATTCTTGTGCTATGTCGTTCGCTTTAGTATAATTGTGTTCGCAATAGAATTCCCTACAGGTGTATGGGCATATAATGTTCAAAAGTCTGGCGTGACTCCCCGCAACAAAGCGTAAAGTTACCCGTGAACGAGCACCAATTTGCACACCGCAGCCTAATGTGTATACTCGTTCAGTTTCATAACATTAATTTTCGTGTTACGTCTTTCATTTTAGTATCAAATTGTTCGCAATATAAGGGCGCGTATTTTAAAACTATTCCCATAATAATAAAGCAATAACTGGAATTTTAACAAATATTTTAATTTTGGACGCTCATCATCACAAAATTATTTATATCTTTCCAGTGTTCTGACATAAATTTTCGTGTTACGTCTTTCATTTTGGTATCAAACTGTGCGCACTCAAAAGGCGCTCATTTTGAAGCTATCCTGAAGTCGATCAAATAATAAATGAATTTTATACAAATATATTTTTATCGGACGCGAGAACAGTCTGATGCTCGGACTCGAGAGAAAGAAATCGGACGCCAGAGTAGTTCGAAGAGTGCGTTATTATTACTAACATCTTTATTGACAGAATTAATTACAATTTTGCCTAATCTGAGATTTCAATTAATTCTTATTAAAGTGAGGATAATGCTGGTATTCACTGTAACGCAGGACAGAGGGTCATAAACAAGACAATAAGTCTAATCTGTAGGCTGAAGTGTGGGAACCGACCTGTGAGATTTATATTTGTTTAATTTATATGAATTTATATATACGTTAATTTATATACTTCGATAGCAATTTGTATAATGATAAGTGGACTGTATTTCTGCAATAATCTCATAATCTCACAAATCGATCCTCTACACATTAGGGGGGGTTTATATTTATATATATGCAGCCAATCAAACTACAGAATTAACTACATACATTGAAGAGGTTCCTTATCTTATAGTACAGCAGGTTAGTCCACCAGGTATAACTAGGTTGTAGACACCAAATTATCCTCTTTGAGGTAGCTTCCATATCACCCAGTAACTGGTGCACAAAATCTTCCTCGTCTTGACCTGTCAAAAGTGCGCTAGCTGTGAAGCCAGAATCCTATATATGACAAGTATTTCAGAGAAAACTGTACATGGAACATGAAGACCTGGCTTCATTACCTTTAGTTTGAGGCTTCCACGTGCTCTAACCAGCTCACCCTATATAATGACATTAATGGCCATAAATGAAGATACATGGGTTTCGGAAAGAACACTTAACTTGAATTTGTAGACAGCGTGTTGAAAATGGTACACCTTTGGTTTCCATAACACTACGTCCAAGTAAAATTAACAGGAGCCGAATTTGCTCCCGTGTGAGCCTCTGGTCTCGTATAAACAATGGCTGTTTAACACTCCATGCTATTGATGTTACTGGCCGACATTGTCCAGTTATGATAGGAGCTAAATTTGCTCCACACGTCTCGGAGGTGACACAACAATGGCTCCCTCCTTCCTCCCTGACGCCTGGCCTACTTTGTCCAGATTTCAGAAAGTGATAGAAGGGTCACATTTACTCTACTTTAATATTGATAATTAAGTTAATTTATATAAGATGTTTTATGATGGTAAAGTCCAAAGACTAATGTATTTAAGAATAATTCCCACCATAATAGGTGGTGAATTATAATAGTATGTGGTGATGATATCCCGTTTTCTATAGACGGTAATTCCACTACAAGTTACGTTTTCTATGGGTTACTTGTTTATACAATACAGCTATTATCTGTATGATATATTAAATGGTGTCGGATTTTCCGACATAATTCCCCAGGGGTTGCTCACGGGTCGAAGTCCTAATTAGAACAGACGAACACCGATACTCCTCCCTTCGAATTATTAGAATTAATTTGATGTTAGTAGTTAGTAATCACACATTTGTGCTTCTGTTCGTACAGGACGGATGTCCCGTACTAGAGTTGCAGGGGTTAGAAGTCTAATGCGATTTCATTTCCCTGTCAACTCTTGAAAGGCTAATATTCAAGCCTTATTACATATTATTTAACCCAGAAGACTGGATGTGATCAAGTACTACAGTCAAGTATGATTCAGGGACTGCAGTGAGATCAGTGACATTAGATATAACTTGAAGTTTCTTCAGGTAACTAGTCACTGATATATAAACACTGAGGCCCAAGGAATACATCTTGATTAAATAATAAATGTATCAAATCAGTCATCAGATTTATTGGGGTTTAATTTAGTTAATTGATTCAGAAGATTGAATAGCTCATCATTAAAGTAAAGTATGGTTCTGAGACTGCAGTGGGTTCAGTGACATTGGTCGCAGTGACTTGTAGCTGTTTTAGGCTACTGTTCGCTGATTTGCCACTGAGGCCTCATGAACTCATCTTCAGCTTCAAATGATGATACTAACATCAACCTCTGTTGGTATAGTCAGCTGTAATCTCCTTAGTATAATGCTACTGGAGAAATATAATCAGCTGACAAATTTAGATTTCTATTGGTATTGTTTATCTGCAGGCATAGGTCTCCTCAGGCTTGATACTGGGCCTGAGAGTAATTTACCTCCTGCAGAGTTTAACATGGTTATACCCTGATATTTAGTAGGGCTACCGATGAATCGATGGCAATAGTCTGTCCCAACAAGGAGACCGAAGTCAATGAGGTGATCAGACTTAATATTATCTGCTAATTTTATTCCTCTATTTCTCAGGAATTTGGCTGTTGCTCTCAGACCTTGAACTTGTAGGTCTACTGGTATTTTGTCCACCACAATGGCTTGTACTCGACAGACGTACCTGCCTAAACGTACTGATGGTTGTACCACCTGGTAGACTTGAGGTCCTGCATCTGTTACAAACCCTGAGATGTTGAATGACGTCTGGGCTACAGGCCTTAATTGTAGTTCATCTGCCAACTTTTTAGTGATATATGTTCTCTGGGATCCTTGGTCAACAACCCCACGGGTATGGACCTTGGCCCTCTTATTCAGGATGGTAATTTGGGCAGTAGGCAAAGTCGTATTACCTTTAGACTTTGCCGATTGGACACTCTTTGTTTGTTGCACCTTGCAGTACTGTACTGTGGTGGGAATGCTATCTTCCACCTTGGGGTTTGGAGACGTTGTTTTGGTGTCTCTGCACAATGCTGCATGGTGTTGACCTTTGTTACACCTATTACAAGGGTGTAATTGGGTATCACAATCCTTGATGTTATGTTTCCTGAGGCACCTCGTGCAATGTTGCAAATCTTTGAGTCGCTCAACACGGGCGTCACTATCAGGATAATTAGAGCAGTGGTACATTGAATGTTTCTCATTGCAGAACAAACATGTTCCATAGCTTCCAGTACCCTTTGGTGTCACGTTCTTGGGTGACACAGTAACTATAGCTTGGAGGGTCCCACTGCATATACGCCCACACTGCCACTGTTCCACTTTGGTGTTGAATTATATTGTCTAGATTGATTTGGAGTACCTTTGGTACTCTGTGGTTTACTATTATTGGTTTCTGAGGGTTTACTTGGTGGTTTTAATTTGTCATGTGTTCGTAATTGATGAACTACTGACTTTAAACCTTCAGATATTTCATTCATAGATAAGATGCTTTTATTGTAATGAGCACTCATTTGTCTCAATATGTCCCTAGGTATTTTCTCCTGGACAATTATTTTCAAGACCCACTCAGCCCCGTTTGTATCTGCTGTCAGGCTGAGGGCATTGATCAATGATTCTACCTCCAGCTTGAAGACTTGGAGTGAATCAGCTGAAGCCTCCGGTGGGGGTAAATGCAACAGCTCATGAACTAAATGTGATGTTCTTACTTCTGGATCAGCATAATTATCTTTGAGGAGTTTTACTGCCAGATCATAGCCGTCATTAGTTAATCTCAGATGGGATACTACTGTTTTAGCCTCACCTGATAATTGGCCTTGCAAATAAGAGAATTTACTACTCTTTGGTAAAGATTGTTTTGAGTCTACAAGGTCAACGAATTTGTTCCAAAATTCGTCCCAATCTTCCTCATCTTTTCCTGAGAAAGTGGGTAAATTAATTGGAGGGAGTCGAGCTTCTGCTTGACTCGTATTAGATGCAACTGTTGTTGTTGTTGCTGTAGTTGTTGCCTTGTTCTGGGCAATTAATTTGACATAAGGCTGTAACGTGGCCTGAGTGTGATCTTCATAATTCGCAAGATCAACCATAATGTCGTCTATTTCTGTTTCTGATAAATTGGTGTTGGCAAGTTCAGCCACATATGTTGCTATTTGACATTTGATTTGCTCAAATTTACCTGCAGCTGCTTGATAATAGCTTTCCAGGTCAGCATAATCAACTGTTGATTGTTGTGACAAATCTTCACATTTCTTGATCTGTCTTGTTAAGTGGCCTTTAAGACCTGCAAGGGTTCTTTTCATTCTCCCTGTATTATCCATACTGGCTAGTTGGTGAAGCCTTGTGGGACTTGTACTTGGGCTGCTCATAATACTGAACAAGCTCTAATGGTAGCCTAGGGTAAATTCTGCACTCACTAGGCAATAATCCTACCTCTACTAGAGGTTAGCACTTAAAATTAATACACATTATATATATACAATCATACACACTAATGATTTGAGTGATAAACCAGTGTCACTGGAAGTACCTTTAGGTTAGCTCTTCTATATCACCCCAGGATGGTAGAGACACTAATTAATCACTCAAAGGTGTAATGATCATAAGTAAATTATTATATATACAACTCAATTCGAGTTGATAAAAATTACACCCAAATAGGGTCTGGACCATTCATTAATGGTGTTAGGTTGTTCATATAGTACAACTGACTATGGTAATAATGGGACTAGGATGAACAATAATAGTTCAACTAGTCAGTGGTTAATATCCTACCCTGTTGTGGGTTGGCAATTAGTAAATATTATACTGTGATCACTAGTGCAATTTATAATAAATAATTCTCTATTTTGGAGAAATAATATACACCATTATTGATAATAGCCTCTTAATTAGCCTCTATGAAACTTCTAATATTATCAAGAAGTATTAAATATTATTAGTGACCTCGCGAAATAAACTCCACAAAATTCGTAGATAATCTCTCGCGAAATGTAACACCACGAAATCCGTGAACAATCTCGCGACACAGTCACTAATTTGGCTGGCTTCTATATTAGCGCTGTCATTTCACAGAATAACACTCCACCAAATCTGTGGGTGTGCATGAAACCGCTGATGAGGCAGATCTGAACTGAGGGAGGCTCCTGAGCTCCCTCGAGGCTACGCTTCCGTCTTTGACTGGCTGGCCTTTGTTTAAATAACACTGCACTAGTTTATTTAATGAATCCACTGGTTAACTGGTTCATCCGGTACTAAGATGACCAAATGTGGGTTCAAAGGACCGAATATTCCGGTTCCGAAGGTCCAAACAATGTGGGAACCGACCTGTGAGATTTATATTTGTTTAATTTATATGAATTTATATTTACGTTAATTTATATACTTCGATAGCAATTTGTATAATGATAAGTGGACTGTATTTCTGCAATAATCTCATAATCTCACAAATCGATCCTCTACACATTAGGGGGGTTTATATTTATATATATGCAGCCAATCAAACTACAGAATTAACTACATACATTGAAGAGGTTCCTTATCTTATAGTACAGCAGGTTAGTCCACCAGGTATAACTAGGTTGTAGACACCAAATTATCCTCTTTGAGGTAGCTTCCATATCACCCAGTAACTGGTGCACAAAATCTTCCTCGTCTCGACCTGTCATAAGTGCGCTAGCTGTGAAGCCAGAATCCTATATATGACAAGTATTTCAGAGAAAACTGTACATGGAACATGAAGACCTGGCTTAATTACCTTTAGTTTGAGGCTTCCACGTGCTCTAACTGGCTCACCCTATATAATGACATTAATGGCCATAAATGAAGATACATGGGTTTCGGAAAGAACACTTAACTTGAATTTGTAGACAGCGTGTTGAAAATGGTACACCTTTGGTTTCCATAACACTACGTCCAAGTAAAATTAACAGGAGCCGAATTTGCTCCCGTGTGAGCCTCTGGTCTCGTATAAACAATGGCTGTTTAACACTCCATGCTATTGACGTTACTGGCCGACATTGTCCAGTTATGATAGGAGCTAAATTTGCTCCACACGTCTCGGAGGTGACACAACAATGGCTCCCTCCTTCCTCCCTGACGCCTGGCCTACTTTGTCCAGATTTCAGAAAGTGATAGAAGGGTCACATTTACTCTACTTTAATATTGATAATTAAGTTAATTTATATAAGATGTTTTTATGATGGTAAAGTCCAAAGACTAATGTATTTAAGATAATTCCCACCATAATAGGTGGTGAATTATAATAGT